>JBAMHZ010000043.1:4025130-4045990 GCA_037177395.1 Alpinia galanga | reverse complement strand
TCCAATAAGGAAGAGACATTATAGTGAATTGTCCCTCGTAGGCGATCTCGGATTGCGAGCCTTGGACAGCAACCGTTGACTGTGAACCAAATAAAAACAAACTGTCATCTTATTTTCCGCTGCATGTTTATCTTTGTTTTACTTGGTTTTCATTAAAAGAAAAGAAAGATTTAAAAATGTTATTCACCTCCCTTTATTGTTCTTTCTGGTCCTTCAATTGATTTGGTTGGAAGACAATAAATTGAGGTTGATAACAATATAATGATTATATTAATTGCAATTTAATTAGATGATGCCACACTGGGATAAATCATGTGGTTGAGACTAATTGATTAATTTGAGGTGCGATTTAAGATCATTTCATCGTAATAGGAGGATTTTGACCTTTGCAATATAAAAACATTCTAACTAACAACCTCAACAAACTCTCATGGAAAACAAGACTTGAGTAATAACAACCAACCATTAGTACTTAGTATGATGTTATTCTGGCCAAACTACAGTGCTTGTTGGCGGCATTTGAGGTAATTTTAATGAGGAACTAAATACTTGGGTACAAGATTTGAAATGCTGGTCGTACTGCCCAAAACAAGCAATTTTTATGGTTCTGACATGGGACTAACACTGGCATACAAGAATCTCATGGCGGCGAAGGCGATCACGATCTGCGACGGATTAGCGGCGAAATCGCAATCCGCGGCAAACATCATCGCAAATTTATCGCAATCGCAATCAGTGGCGGATGCGATCACAATTCCATCACAATAGTGGCGTGTGTTAATTTATATTAAACAAGTAAAGAAAAAAACATTAAATGGAGCAAAACGATCGAGTGAAGATGAAAGTGGCACCATACCAAGCAAGTTAGCATCACTAAAAAGTACACACACATGAATCTGATATCTTGTGCATCTGTTTCATGCGCGAAGATAAGGAATGCACATTAACTTCTCCTTCTCCATGCGCACTAGGAGCTCCGCATCTCCAGATTTCGGTTGAAGCCCGACCGAATCACGGGCAAAATCCGACGTGATCGCAGCCGTTGGTGGCCAAAATTTGGCCAGATTACGGCCGTCAGCGCGGCGGCCGCTAGCAGCTACAGTTCGACTAGATTCTGGCCGCAACATGGTCAGATTCTGACCGCGATTTGACCAGAGGGACGACGGTGGCGATCCCAACAAGTTCAGGGGTTGGGCTATAATGCTCATCGCTCCGACGACACACGACAAAAGCGATGTGCATTTCCATTTACTATGCAATCCCACGGATCAGACGGCGAAGAATACGTCTCACACAGGCACGCACTGATCAGTTACACTGGGTAACACAACTCTCTCTCTCTCTATATATATATATAATTAAAATAAAAAATAAAAGATATTTTAATTAAAATTCTGAATTCAAATTTATAATAGAAAAATAGAAAAAAATATCAAAACTATATCGGCAAGGCACAATATAATACCGAAACTTTATGATTCCAATCGTGGATCGAAATCTCAGCTCAGCTCAAAATTTTGAAGCTTGCTTCGGTATATAGAGATGAAGTACAACTTTCCCATCTCCTATTTTATTGAGAAGTAGTAGTCCATCTTTTCTCTTTTGTGTGGAGTAGCTGCCCTTTGTTGTGTCCTTGCAGCAGGCTATGCTGTAGTCCTTCTATAGATAATAGGTTATGGTCCCCATGATCTAGGCCTTGCTTCTTTGTTTTGCATGGTGCATTAATCATGATTATTGTCTGTAGGATGTTTCTTGGAGTAGGGGGCGAAGGTCAATTGGTTATGCCTATTTTTATTTGTTGCAGATAGCCTCTATAATAATTGGACATTGTGGTTCATGAAGCTGATTTGATTCATGATCTAGTTAATCAGAGTTCTTGGCAATAAAATTAGAATGGGGTATTTAGGTGTGAATGAGGTTGATTGGTTGTGAAGACAACAAATTGAGGTTGATAATAATATAATGATTATATTACTTGCTATTTAATTAGATGATGCCATATTGGGATGCATTATGTGGTTGAGATTGATCAATTAATTTAAGGTGGAACTTAAGACCATTGAAATTAATGAATGGACTTTCATTCAAAGACTTTACATGGTGTACTTGAACTGAACAAATCATATATCAAATTCAAATTATCCCAACTTTTTGTAATGATTCATGTAATTAAGACAATATTTATGTATATGGGAAGAAAATACATGGAATGAGAAAAGTAAAATTGTTGCTTACCTTTCTCTCTAGAAGTAGTTTTCACCCGATTGAGTTTGTCTTCAGGTTTCAAACAGTGATGAACTTCGCTAATACCCACAATTTTAGCTATTCTCAATGCGCTCAACTCATGGTCACCTGTTAGCATCAATACATGAAGATTTGCTTTATCCTTTAGGATTGATATGACTTCTTTGGCACCTTCTCGTGGCTCATCTTCAAAATGGAAGAGTGTCACCTAGAAGAAGTTCCTTTAAATATCATGGTATAAGATATAATTATATAGCTCCATATATATGAGAATATTATCAGAATACGGAATCCAAAAGCAACAAAAACTTCATATTTTTGTTTGAAGTTATAAAAAGTCATCAAGTCACAATGGTTAATCCAATATCTTGAGAATTTTGTAAGCATTGAATTTTGCATCTTTTAGAATAAAATTACACATGCAACTGTTAAAAAAAAAAACAAGAATCACCTTAACCTTGAAGCCTCATGTTCTATTCAATGGAAGCCATCTTTTAGTGACTGCACATCAATAAACCAAATTATCCAACCTAGGGAAATTGTGGAATTATAGTTCCATCAAAGGAACATATGAAAGTCTAATTTGGAGTTGATCAAACTATCTGGCCACTCAAATCTATACAACAATAATAACCAAACCTTTACCTCACAAAGTGGGTCAGTTATATGGATCGTTACACCATTTAACTCAATTCCTATTATATCCTCATCTATATTTAAATGAATTTTTTATTGTTTTATTGTTGCTAATCAAGTATTTTTTGATCTCCCTCTTCCTCTATTAATGTGTATTTATCATGTCTCACATTCCCTAATTAGGGTATTTATTGAATATCTCAGTATGTATTTATTTCATCTTAAATGAGTCTCTCAGAGTGTTTACTCAAGAGGAGCAATTTTGACTTTCTTACTAATGTTCTTGTTTCTTATCATATTTATCCTTACATGTCTGCATATTCGCCTTATCATCCTCATCTCTGTGACTCTTATATTTTGCTCGTGTGCTTGCTCCATATTCTAGCATTTAACTTCATATAACATAATAGATGTAATTGCTGTTTTTGTAGAATTATCCTTTAGGCTTTAGGGATACTTTACGATTGTTAAACCATTGTGATCACCACATGCTCATTTGTAATTTGTTAGCGCAGTAGAAAATATAAAATGAACCATAAAAATAGAACACAAGTATAGAAGCATCTTGATTTTATGTGGTTCAAAATCCTCAGTTCTTGCTCTATAGCCTAACATCCCAACAATACCATCACTATCTTTCTCCTTGTCGAACATCTTCTGGAGGTAGAAAAACTTCTTACAAAACCTATTTTTAGAAGCAATACAAACAAGAATACAAAGATATAGTAGAAAAAAAAATACAATGCAAATAAAAAACTTTACAAGATGAATCTATGCTTTACTCGTTTGTGGTTGTTTTTTGAAGGCTCTGGAATGCAGCAACACTCGCTCATGAACCTTCCAAGAATCAATGTCTTGAAACCTCAAAAAAAAACCCCTTTATTGGACTTCCAATCGTAGCTGAAATCTGCCTATCAGTCACCTGCTTGAACCATCCAATTGACTGCTCTGTCATAATTCGAACGTTGTCAAACTTTATCCACTCAACGACTCCTTCCAGTTTAGCATCCAGGTTATCAATCGACTGCTATGCACTTCAGTAGTTGATTGATATTCATCAATTGATTGTTGTAATCGACTCCAAAACTTTCTGTGTAGTTTAGTGTAGTGTCAACTGTGTACTGCAAGTGCACGGTTGTCGTCATGTAATAAAAGATATCGATCCCACGAGGACTGAAAATCGAATACTAATCTACTAAGTGAATGTAAATTATGTAGAACAAATCAATTGGTTGAGAATTTACTTTAAAACTAGAAAGTACAAGTGAGAAAGCAGAGAATTAAAAAAAAGAACATATAGTTGAGAGAGGAACTAAAGAATTCAGAGATCGAGAGTAAGGGAAGAGGAAATCCAAATTGAGAGGACGATTCTAGAATTTCGATTTCACTACAATGATTATAAACATTGTATCTATATTTAATTCATCATTCTCAATGATTGTTCATGTAGGTAGATTATCCTATTTTATCCAATGTGAACTTTTGAAACTACACTGGCGTATCTACTCCAATCTGATGCCTACTTTCAGAGCAACAGAGCTGAAGGATTGCTTTCTCAAGGAGGCTCTTGTCACATAGTCCCACAATTCTCGAGTTGCCTTCTCCTACTGTATGGCCTCGACTTGGAATAGATTTATTATGTTCTATGATAGCCTATTGATCCTCATGACAAATCGGTCTACTTTCGTAGCTAATCTTCCACGTCTCGATTTTCTATAAATCAGAGGATTGGATTCACCTTTCGGTCCATCTCCGTTCTAGGATACGAAATTGTACTTTTGGTATCAAGATCGTGTAAACACAATATGTCCAGACCACAAACAATCATATCATCAAACAAGAATCAACCATAGGTGTAAAATTCAATGAAAACAATGCAAACAAACATAAATTCACTGAATATGAATGTTTACAAACCAAAGGGCTACTCTCTTATCCTTGAATCACAAGATCTACTCTATAGAAATGGAGTTATAACCAAAAGACATTGAAAAAAGAGAAATTATAATTGAAACAATAAGAAAGAGGGATAAGAAAGCTTAGATCCTACTTAATTTATGGAAGTCTTCAATTGCAATCCACCCACCTCCATTTCAACCATACTATTTGTATCTTATATAAAAGATTTCTCTCAATTCTTCCATCCTTTTGCAAGAAAGGATTATAAATACTTAAATCTCTTAGTTACATGTAACACGTCATCTCTTTAACTTAACAATTTCCTTTCTACGTCTAATATTACTAAACTTAAATCCATATGTTTTATCTTTACTCTACAAAGCCTAAAACCTTTTACTTTCAGTGTTTTCTGACAAGATTCAAGCTTTGCATTTGCTTCTTTACGTGTCCCATAACCAAAATAATGTCATTTACACATAAATACACTATGATGACGTGTTTTGAATGCATCAGTGAGTTCATTTATGAATTGTGTAAAAAACTATGAACTCAGAGTTAATCCTTAATTTAACCAATCTTTATAGGAAATGTTTTAGTTAATCGTTTTGAAGTCTTCACTCTTGTGTTACATCCTTATAAATATCATTAATTGTTTCAATATACGCTACATTAACACTTTTCTTTTTTAGCATTTGCCACATAATGTCCCTCGAAACTCTACAATAAGCTTTTCTCAATACTTTTTAATTGGTTGTTTAAGAAAATGTATAGTTTCTTTTGTCAACCTTTCAGCATTAATCCAAATCGATTTTTAATCACTTTGGTTTCTTCCTTAATTTATTTTTCTATTCTTCTTTTCTAAAGTTTCATAATATGGTTCAGTAGCTTAATTACGGATGAACATTCAGCTAAAAACCGAATCAAACGAACCGATTTAATCAAAACCTAACTTTTTTTTAGATAAACCAAATCGACCAAAGTTTGCCACTAAAACCAAACAAACCGAACCAATATAAAATCAATTAATTTGATCGATTACTAAATTAACAGAATTATTCGTAGTCGACTTCTCCTTCACTAATAATCAACTAATATGCAGATAATCAACTGCATTAATCAACTGCTAAACTTACTATCCGATTTATCAGTCTAGTAATCGACTGCGCCACTTGACTGCAAAACTTACTATCCAATTTATCAATCTAGCAGTCAACAACTATGTTAAGATTTAATCAAATTTTATAATCAAGATTGAACTGAATAAACTGAAATAATGAGATTTTAAAAAAAATGAATTTCCAAATTAAATTAGTTCGGTCAGTTATTTTGATTTATCTAAGATTTTGCTCACATAAGCTTCATGCCCCTATAATTCGTACAATTTTATATGTCTTTGTTTTTATAGGAGGGAAATGGAATAGTTACTCTCTACTGATTAGACATTTTCTTTGTTCTCAATAGCAAGTTGAATAACTTTGTAAGCCATTTAATACCCTACTTCTCTAAACACTTCTATATTTCTAATGGAATATCATCTGATTCAACTATTTTTCAATTATGCATCTCCTTTAATGCTTGTTCTCCTTCTATAATTTGAATTCTCTATAAAAATTTAAATTTTTTATATTCCTTTGACTTACATAAATTTCCTAAGCTAAGTTGTTCACCTAAATTTTCATTGAAAGTTAGATAAAATAATTTTTATATCGCTCGTTTATTTCTTCATTCTCCTTCATTAGAATTCTATTGGTTTCATTTTTAATGCATTTTATTTGAGTAAGATCCCTTATTTTTCACTCTCTTGCTTTAGTTATTCCCTTTCTCCTTCTTTTGTATCCAATTATCAACATAAGCATTTGAAAGCTTTATTTTTGGCTCCATTCACTACTTTCTCAACCTCTTTCTTATCCACTACATATTTTTGTAAGTTTTCTTTGTTTTTATATGAGTACGGTAACTTATAGGCTATTTGTTTTTGGCACTTTCTCCTTCTATGCATTCTCATTCCACTACTAAGATTCTTTATTTGGTGGTATTCATCCTCTTGACTCACTAACTACCCTCTTGGCTATTATTTTCAAATTTGATATCATCTTATCCCATGTTCTAGTCGAGTCACTATGTTTTTTAATACATCTTAGTTATTCATCCTCTTGCTCTACCCTCCCTTTAAAAATAATTTGTTTTCCATCCTTTAACTTCCACCACTTGATCCTAGAAGTCATGTGCATTTTTCTTCTATTGATGGTATACTTGAGATGCATATCTATGTTGGGTGGTTAAATTTTCTCCAACTATAACATTACAATCTTTATAAATTTTTCTGTCCCTCTTCCTGATCATTAGAAACTCAATTTGCGATTTATTTTTTTTTCACTTTTAAACATAAGTAGGTATTTATCTAGCATCACTTATCTTTTGAAGAATGTATTAACTATTATAAGTTTATATACTACGATGAAATCTAATACAACCTTTTCTTCTTCATTTCTTGGTCCAAAATCATAGATCTCATGCACCCATATTACTCATTTCTGACTGTTACCTACTCATTCCTTTGTTGGAAATTTTTGTCCTACCTCATCTAGGTCTTCCTAAGGCCTACATTTAATGTCTTCATTTAATCCTACTTAAAGTGTATCTATACTAATTACATTAATAATTTTTTCTTATTATTATCTTGAGAGGTATAATAATCTTATTTTTAATCCTAACTACTCTTATTACTTCATCCCTTAATAAACTATCTATAATAATTCCTATTCTATTTCTCACTTTACTCTTTCCTATGTACTATAGCTTAAAACCTGAGTTCTATGTACCATAACTTAAAACTTTAGACACAAATCAAAAACATTGATACTTGTGAGATTAAAATTCCGTTAGTTCTTTATGAACAAGTTTGAACCCTTGGAATGAGTTTTATTAGAATGGCATGAAGTTTAACTTTGTTCAGACTGTAGCATTGAGTTGATGTTGACTTAATGGAAGAATTAATGAAATCCTTTAGACTCTACATGTTGAAAGACTTTCTTATTCAGTTAATTAATCTTGGGTTGATCCATATTATAGAGCCATGTAATAGCAATGTAAGGAAATAAATACATAAAAAATTATTAAAAAGGGATTATAGATGAAGAGAAATCAAAGAGATTCACCATTCATAAAACAACCAACTATCAGTATGGTAGGTATTCAAGATGCTTTCAACACTCACTATCAGGTTGGTGAATAAATATCGGTCACTCCCAACTTTTGCTTGTGATGTCTACAAACTTAATTGTAGATAGACCGTTTGTCAGCACATATCATGGTTGATCACCTCATGAAATATATGGCATGGTAATTAAACCAATCTATTCTTCTTTAATTAAATCACCATTTTTTTTGTCATAATACCATTTATAGAATAGCTAAAGTGACATTATAGAATAGCTAAAGTGAGAGAGGGAAAAACAAAAAATCTTATCCAAATAAGATATATTAAAAATGAATGCAATATGGTACCAGTAAATGATGGAGAAATAAAAGAGTGGTAGAAGTATTTTAATCAATTTTTTAATGAAAGTTTAGATGACCAACTTAATTTAGGTAATTTAAGTAGGTCAATTGAGTATAGAAATTTAAATTTTTATCGTAGAATTCAAATTTTAGAAGTTGAACAAGCTTTAAATGAGATGCAAAATGGAAAAGTCATTGGACCATATGATATTCCGATAGAGGTATAGAAGTGCATAGGGAAACAAAGTATTGAATGACTTACAAAATTATTTAACATGATATTGAAAATAAAAAAATTGCAGGGTAAGTACTCTAATTCTCTTATATAAGAATAAGAGAGATGTATAAAACTATGCAAACTATAGAAGTGTTAAACTGATGAGTCATACTGTGAAACTTTGAGAAAAATTAATAGAAAAAAATTAAGGAAGAAGACCACAGTTATTGGAAATCAATTTGGGTTAATGCCTGAAAGATCAACAATAGAAGTTATGCATCTTCTCAAGCAATTAATTGAAAAGTATCGAGAGCAAAAGCATAACCTACATATGATATTCATTAACTTAGAAAAAGCTTATGATAGAGTCCAAAGAAAAATTATATGAAGAATTTTAGAAAAGAAAGATGTTAGCATAGCATATATTGAACTAATTAAGGATATGTATAAAGAAATAACAACTAAAGTGAAGACTTCAGATGGATTAACTGAAGCATTTTCAATAAAGATAAGGTTACATCAAAGATCAACTTTAAGTCTATCTTTTTACACTACTTATGGATGAATTCACCGGACACATTCAAGATACAGTATCGTGGTCATGTTGTTTGTAAATGATATTGTTTTGGTAAATGAGACACGTGAAGGAATAAATACTAAATTAGAATCTTGGCGGGAAACACTAGAAGTGAAAGATTTTAGGCTTAGTAGAATAAAGAAATAATATATGGAGTTTAAGTTTAGCAATATTAGACGTAATGAGACAAGTGTTATGATAGGAGATGACTAGTTGCCTGGAACTGAGAGCTTTAACTATTTAGGATCATTGTTGCAAGACGATGGAGAAATTAAGAGAGATGTTTTACATAGAATACAAGTAGGATAGTTGAAATAGAGAGCGTCGAGTGTTTTATATGATCATAAAATATCTCTAAAACTTAAAAGGAAGTTTTACAAAACGACGATTAGACCTGCTATGTTATATGAAGTTGAATGTTAGGCTACAACTCGAGTACATGAGCAGAAGATGAAAGTTGCAGAAATGAAGATGTTAAGATGAATGTGTGGATAAACGAGAATAGACAAAATAAAAAATGAGAGCATTAGAGAAAAAGTCAGAGTTGCATCTATTGAGGGAAAACTCCAAGAGATGCGTTTAAGTGATATGAACATGTACTTAGACGACCAATAAATGCTCCAGTTAGGTGATGTGAAAGTATAATAAATACACATCAAACGTGGAAGAGGATGACCAAAAAAGACTTAGTTAACAACAATAAAACAGGATAAAATTTATTTAAGTATAGATGATGATATAGTAGGTGATAGAGTCCATTGGCATAAAAAGATCCATATAACTGACCCCACATAGTGGGATAAGGCTTGATTATTATTGTAATACCATTTCATAGTGCTACTCTTGCTTATTCTAAGACTGCCCGCAGCCAGTCTCTTGCTCCAAATTCCATAGCTCTGAATTCTAATTCTTCACTAGATGTAGAAACCACATCTTGCATTTTATTTCTCTATGTCACCAAATTATCATCCAGAAAAGGTCAAGTGGTCTAGATTGAGCAGATGTTTGTGGTACACAAAATTCTGATGCTTCTTTACGTATAAAGGGGGCCTATTCAATAACTCTATCCCATTATTTTGCTCCATTTGTGGAATTAACAGACTAAGTTATCTAGGAACTAGGGATATTTTCTATTCCAAATATATTAGGTGGGCATGCTCACCGGTTTATCGGCTTTTCAGAAGAAAAAGAAAATCTAGGAACAAGGTCTAATTTGCTCGAATGAAATACTATTAAGAAAAATTATGTTGGTACATGACGAAACTGTAGGATTAATAGCCATTTATTAAAAACAGAGTAATAGTTAACGTTGTCAACTAATTTAATAGTAAACGTCGTCAAATAGTCATTGAGATTCTTGTTAACTAGTGGTTGAGATTCTTGTTAACTTTAGCCAATGGGACTCATGATCATAATTCAGAAAGCGATGATTTGGAAATGAAAATATCAAAATAATCAAACTTTCTCCAACATTCTCCTCTCAACATCTATTCTTTTGTGATTTTTCTTCTTCTAACTCTAATCTCGCCTTTTACTATCCTCATCATCCTATATCAAAGTAGATTTCCTTGATATTGATTATTATCATTACCAGTAATAAGGTCACTGAGGCTCAGCCACCCAAAAAAGATGAATTCAACGGAGATAAATAAATAGTAAGCATAAGTTGATTGTATCAGAATGTTCTACCCGAAAAAATATATATAATTTAAAAGATAAACAAATGTAATCAGCGTTTGAAGTTTGTAAATTGCGGCACTGGAACAGATTATACCAATTTGCAGGCATGGGGAAACCATAGAAGGCAAAACTACCTATTGTCCGTCAGTTTCATAACCTGAGTTTTGAAGTGACCACAGAATTGCATGGTTTAATTACCTTCTCATTAACAGAAAGGGCAGCTTGGACGAAATCATTTCCATAAGAAGATCCTTCTACAGCTTCTTTTATCTTTGTAGATCTATCTGTGGACTTGTATAGAGAGGAAATGTATTCAATAGAGCCAAGTGATGCTTTTGAAAGATCTTGCCCAATTCCTGACTACAATCAAAAGCAAGAATAACAACGATCAGATGTTAGATCCAATATGATGCATAAAATGGATTATTTCATCAAAACTCTACCATGATGTATCATATATTCAAAAAACATGTAATTGTTTGAAGATTTAAACAATGATTAACATATAAATGAGTAATTAATGAATATATCAAAGGACATCGTGTAAAAATTGGTCTACTTGTCAATAACAACAGCAAAGAGCCCTCAACTATTTTTATTTTCCATCTGAGTGTTTCCATATAAGGAAATAGAGAGGGAAAAATTTTAAAACTTTATTTGTTCAAAGATAAAAAACATAAAAACTTTAAAATATATATTGGACAAGATTTTTTTAATTTTTAAAGTCAAATTTGAGCTCCATTTGCGTGAAAGAGAATTTTCTATCCAAATTAAAGAGAATAAATATAGAGAAAATTAGAGAAAGATTTTCCAACCTTTTCCATCCTTCAATTTTACTTCCAAAAGGAAAAAAGAGGGAATGTGCAACAGAAAAAAGCCATTTTGTCACTTTATTTCCTTCATGTTTTCCTTCCTCATAGGAAACACAATAAGATTTTATTCACTTAAAAGTGAGAAAATGAAAAGATGAATTAGCATGTGCAGATGGATAAGTAGGGATGGATATTGCTTAATTTATCCTCCCACTTGTTCATGCCAACGAATGAAAAAATAATGGGATGAGAAAATGAAGTAATGACTGACTTGCATGCACAACCTTTGCAATCCTTCAAACATGTCTGTCCAGCTCGCCCCACCCATTGAACCCAACTTGAACTGCTAAGCGTTTGGCCTAAGTAACCCATTCATACCATCTAGCTTGAATTACTTGTTGGGACTACCTCACATGACCAACCCTTCCAAACCGTTAGACCTGCCCGACCCAATTAATCTATCCTAACTGCAACTTGATTAGCCTGATCAACCCTTCTAGACCGTTTTGCTCATCTAGCTCATCAAGAATGAGCAGATTGCTCGACCCACTACTGCCCAACTTGACCATGATGCTAACCCAGCCGACTCACCTTGATCGTTATGTCAACCTAACTTGTTTAACAACCAAGGTTAGTTCAGCTTGACCAGCCTATTCAACATCACTTATCCAACTAGCCAATTGACCGGATAATTAAACCTACCCAGCCTAATCAGACCACTCAGTTGAACTAGCCTACAAGCTTGACAGATCCTAACTCAATTGGTGTGTCCGACCAGATCTACACACCTGGCATGTTCAGCTTGCCATATGTAGCTCGTTTGATTTTCCTACTTGATCAACCAACCTAGTTTGTCAAGCCTTTTCGTTTACTTGGCTTATCCATCTCCGCCAAACTAGCCAACCCACCCTGTTGACCAGGATGCCTGACTTGTATGGCCTGTTCAACTCAACCGCCTCTTCCAACTCGACCAGATTGTCACCTGCCCATCTGACTTTACTGATCCATCCAGTCCAATCGACTCATTAGACTTGGTGCAAAATTGTTCAATTCATTTAACTCAACCAGTCAGACCACTTGAACTGACGACTTTGCCTTTCTTTCTTCACTGCCCAAGATCGCCAACCTTGACTTGCCCAACCAACCCAACCTATCCAATTTGTCTCCTTTATCTACTTGGCCAAATTGGCCCACTTTGCCTGATTGTCCGGTCGATCCTGACTAGTGCCATGCCGAATCAAAACTATTGGGTCCACCCAACTCCCCTATCTCATAGGCTCAATAGGCTAAAACAACTAACACGTTTAGTTCTATCAACCTATTTGGCATGACTGCCTCATCTGGCCTATCTTGCTTGCCCCACCTGCCTAGCCAATCCAACCCTTCTGACATGATCGACCTATTCAGACCAATCAGTCAGTCTAGCCTATATGGGAGCCTAGGTCAACCATCTTAGCTGTAGCAACTGATCCAAATCCCTTATAAATTTAGTTTCTGATTCAAGTTGCAATAGATTTGCAGTGTCATGGATTGACATATTTCAGTAAACACAATGGATTTAGTTTCCTCCTGTCTAGGTGGAACCAAAATGGTAGTTTATAGTGATTCCTCATCTGTTTAATTTTCAGTATTTCTAAATATCTCCCTTGGTAAATAGTAGAAAGAATGGAAAATTTCAAAAACCTACCCCCCTTGCAATCCGTCCTTCAAGTTTTCCATAATAGACTCAAAGATTTATGCTAATGAGATGCTCAACATAGTTTGACACTAGCTATTACTACTAACACAAATACTCTACTTATGGGTCTGGGATCAATATTCACGGTTTTAAAATAATTGATCCAGATGGAACAAGTGAATTTTAATTTTAATTGTCCTTTTTCTTATTTCCATGATCTTGTAACATATATATGACATCACCAATATTACAAATACAATAAAAAATTATTTTCTGTTTGGAAGATTGTGTTCTTGCGAAGTTACAGCCTAGAGGTGCATTGTTAATTGGAGCATGATCCTACTTACACGAAGTAGCAATTCATTGGATGAAATTTGCATCTTTATTTTCATAGCTAGTCCTCTTCATGGTACCAAAGCTAGGTTATTGGTCCCAAGTTTGTAGTAGGATCTCGGAGAAGATTTAAAAATTCTGACAAAACTCTTGGTCTCTCTTGCAGTCTGCCTCAGATTAAATGTTGTGGAAAATTCCAGCCAAGGTGGAAATATAATTAAAGAACAATTTGACTAACATCCTTAACAAACCAAGCATTCTAGATGATCTATAGTATTAGTATTTTCCATCAATGAAAAATAGACCCTAGTATTATCAGGTATTTATGATTAGTATTCCAATACTAGATTCAAACTAGCTTAAAGATATTCTAAGTCCCAACTTGCTAGAAATGTACTCAATCCTAAGACCTCTTAAGGACTCAGTTAGAAAACTGATCATTAAAGTCAATGTTACAATTATGTTTTCTGCTCTCATGAAACACTTAGTTGGTGGCCATATGCAAGGCACCTTGTCACAAAATAGGTTCATCGCTTAGAGTATGCTAACTTGGTCATCGGTTATTTAACCTAGATAAGCTCAGAGTATAGCTAGGGCCATATATTTATACTTTGCCTTTGCACTTGAGCTAACTACAACAATATACTAGTTCATCTAAGAAATCAAATTACAACCAAAAAGGATGTAATAGCCAAATAGTGATATTTAGTCTTAAGGAAAACTTGTCCGATTGACAGTTGAGCAACACACAATTTTAAGGTGACCTCAATCCTAATACAAGGTTGTGACCAACATACTATATGTGTCAGACAAAACAAGCTTCTATTGGTTGCCATCAAGCTAGGAGGGAAATGAAAGAAGATAAGCCAAAAAGATACTAAGGTGAACAAAAATGCTAAAAAAGATAAAGAGCAAGAAGGGCAAGAAGCGAGTAAGAAAAAGGAGACTTAAATAATGTTCTTCAAGCAATTCGTTGAAACCCAAGGTTTTAGTGTTCCCTTGATTTGCCTTTTTGCTAAATTCAAAGCTTCAATGATGATAAGCTATAGTCATGTTGTTTAAGAGCCATTTTATAGGTCAGCTACACATGGTTGTACAATTCAGGTTTATATTGCAAATCATCTTGGTGAATTTTTGAATCCTGAATCATGTGAATTGTAAAGTTTATCTTAAGAGTTGAACAGCCTCATCTATATATATGCAAAATGCAGAGGGCTACTTGTAATATTTTATAGGCCTTAACAATATTTATCTACAGGTAGAAGGGTTTAACTAGGGTAATAAGTTAAGAAAAAGTCCCCCTATAACACGGTACCAAAGTCACAAAGTCGTTAATCAAAAACAGTGTCCTTCCCATTTCATTGTTGAAGCTCATCGTGCAACTGTCTATGGTCGTCACCGTAGTTATTTTTCCTAATCCAAGCCATGGAGAACCTCACTTTATTAGTTCACTAGAGCTTGACACTTCATCGCAAAGCTTGCCCCCTTTTGTCATGCCATATAGAATCACCATTGTTGATCGTGGTAGTGGACAGGACATTGCTTGACATAGTAGGGTTAAGCCAGAGAGACACATAAAGGAATTTAACAGCTAAGCTAAGGTCATGGTTTCTAGTAAAAATCAAGGCTCCTATCTTCGCTGATCTAATCCTTCCAACTTTACTGTCCAATATTAATTTCCAATTTCACATTGGCCCTCCCCTTCTTTGGTCAGTGAAAACAACTGCACCAGCCTCCAACAAAGGTCCTCTAGTGAAGGCCCAGATCCAGTCCACCTCTACCGAAGGTTTATTCAGACTTCGGTCAACTTCTCTGTCATAAACCCTTCCTCAACCTAAGGCTCATTTCAACTTTGGTCCACTCCAAGCTGCAATTTCAATCCTCATTTTGCAAATAACAATGCTCTCAGCCTAATCTGAACGCTCAATCTCAATCTTTATCGGGCCCAATTTGCATTTTGGCCTGTGATAGCTTAATCCATTTACATTCTTTGAGATGTCAAATTCTTGACAACGCTAACAAGGTCAAGGGAGCCATTCATGCAGATAAGAAAAAGAGATATCGAGGAGGTCGAGGGAAATCTAGAGGACACGTAAATAATCTTTATGTATACTATTTATGCATGTTAAGGACACATGCTGCTCTCTTCATGACTTCCCTAGCCATCCTTCTCCCACTATGTAACTTAGTATAGTTTGCCTTTATTCCAGTAGGTGATTTCAATTAAATTATTTTGACATGGTTGGCAAAGGATTTAAATTAAGTTATTTCGATCATGTGGATTAGTGGTATCTCTACCTGCAGGAGAAGTGTTGACTATTCATCAGGACATCAAAGGGTGTCCATTGGATTTTGACAACCATACTCTTACAGTGGATCTTCAGATATTAGAACTGGTGGAGTTCAATATTATCCTTAGTATGGACTGGTTAGCCACTTATCTGCTACCATGGACTGTCGAGCGAGGGTAGTGACCTTTTGACCACCAAATCAACCTGCATAGGAATTCGTTAGTACGAAAGATAATGGAGTATCTATCATTTCAACGATACAAGCTCAAAGAATGTTGAATTGTAGGTGTTAGGGATATTTGTTATCTTTGAAACAGGTCCAGGAAGGGGATGCATCACACCCCTTAATCATTCGTATAGTTTGGGACTATTCAGATGTGTTTCCGGATGAAATTCCTAATTTGCCACCTTATACAACAACAATCAAGCCTTATCCCACTAGGTGGGGTTAGCTATTTGCTGCCTTATAGGAAAGTGAAATTTGTAATAGAGATAATTTCGGAAACAACACTAGTATCCAAGACCCCATATCGCATGACACCAAAAAAGTTGCAGGAACTTAACGAACAACTACAGGAACTATTGGATCCACGATTTATCCGTCCTAGTGTCTCTCCTTGGGGTGCCCCAGTACTGTTTGTTAAAAAGAAAAATGGGTCTTTAACATTATGCATCGATTATCGGCAGTTGAACAGAGTAACAGTTAAGAACAAATATGTGTTGTCACGAATAGAAGATTTATTTGATCAGCTTAAGGGAACTTGTGTATACTCTAAAATAGATTTATGATTAGGTTATCATCAGCTTAGAGTAAGAGATGAGGACGTGCAGAAGACGACATTTCGTACTCAGTATGAACACTACGAGTTTTTAGTGATGTCGTTTAGACTCATTAATACTCCAGCCGCATTCATGGACTTGATGAACTAGGTATTCTTGGAGTATTTGGATCGATTTGTTATTGTATTCATAGATGACATTTTGATATATTCACAATCCGAGGAGCATGAACAACACCTTTGTATCATATTGGAAACATTACGATGAGAGCGTCTTTATGCAAAATTCATTAAATGTGCTTTCTGGTTACCCTCAGTAGAATTTCTTGGACATGCGATTTTAAACAAAAGTATTTTGGTGGACCCCCAGAAGATTGAAGCAATTACCAGTTGGGAACAACCGAAGACAGTTCAGAAAGTTCGTAGTTTTCTTAGTTTGGCAAGGTATTACCGCAAATTTATAGAGGATTTCTCTATTATTGCAACACCGCTAACTTGTTTGATCAAGAAGGGAATGAAATTTACCTTGTCAGAAGGTTGTGAAACCAGTTTTCAGGAGCTCAAATAGCGATTGATATGTGCACCTGTATTAGTGATTCCTTCTAGTGATGATGGATTTGTACTTTATACAGATGAGTCCTTTTAGGGATTAGGAGCAGTTCTAATGCAGTTTGATCAAGTAGTATCTTATGCCTCCCAATAGCTGAAGAATCACGAGAAAAATTATCCTGTTCATGATTTGGAATTTGTTGCTATCATCTTTGCTTTGAGGATCTAGAGACATTATTTGTATGAGATCACTTTTGAAATTTTCACATATCATAGGAGTTTGAAATATCTTTTCACCGAGAAAGAGTTGAATCTTAGACAGAGACGATAGATGGAATATTTGAAGGATTATGATTGTATCATTAATTATCACCCAGGGAAAGATAACGTAGTAGTTGATATCTTGAGCAAAAAGTCTCATGGGATTTTGGCCAGTCATTGGGTGGCGGTTATCGATTTAGTTTGGCAGATTTCAAAGTTGAGATTTCTTAGAATGAGGCCAAATCCAATGAGGGATATAGTTTCTATGGTTACTCAATCAATCATAGTCGAGAAGATTAAGGAGGCAAAGTTAGTGACCAATACCTCTAGTTTCTTTGCAATAGAATGGACACAGGACGACAAACGGAATTCTCTTGTGATGAGAAAGGAATTCTTAATTTTTGGGGAAGACTGTGTTCCGAAGTTGCATCCAATTAAGGAAGAATTGCTTCAAGAGGCTAATCATTCAAAGTTTGCAATACATCCTGATGGTACCCAAATATATCGAGATTTGAAACGTTCTTATTGGTGGAATGACATGAAGAAAGATATTAAGAATTTTATTGCTCAATGCCTGGTGTGTCAGTAGATAAAGGTTGAACATCAAAGGTGTGTCAGCAGATAAATGTTAAACATCAGAGGCTAGCGATTACTTTAGGAGATTCCGACACCAAAATGGAAATGAGAGCACATTACTATGGACTTTGTTGTATGTTTACCCAGAACTCGGAAAGGACATGATGCGATTTGGATAATCGTTGACCGGTTAACCAAATCCGTTCATTTTCTTCTGATTCATAGGACAGATTCATTGGATCGCCTAGCAGAGCTATACTGCAGGGAGATTATCAAGTTACATGGAATACTCTTGAGTATTATATCTGACAGAAATCCACGATTCACCTCACAATTTTGACAAAGTCTCTAATAGGCTATACAGAGCTCCACCTTAGTATAATATTTCATCCGCAAACAGCTGTTCAATCAGAGCGTACCATCCAAACCCTAGAGGATCTATTGAGAGCTTGTGTTATGGATTTCAGGGGTAGTTGGGAGGATCATGTGCATCCGAACTCGATACTCTCATTTATTTACTTAAGGTATGAGTTGTATTTAAAGTACTTGAATTGATTGGTATCATATTCTTAATTATTGCACAGAAGTAGCAAATTTAGAGAACAAATTTGTATTAGTGGGGGAAAATATTAAATACAACAAATATATAAAATAGATCCAACCTAAATTTTTAACTATAATATTAATGAAATAATAATTTTAATTAGGTAATTAATTATAGAATTTTTCATGAATTTTTAGGAAATTTTTTAAGATTTAAACTGAATTTGTATTGTGATTTAAGGGGATAAGTTCAATAGGCTTTGACAAAGCCTATTTGGACTATCACTTTAGTAAAGAGTTAATAGAATCAATTAACCTAGATTTATTATAAAAACATAAGTTTATATATATTCCTCTCTCAATCTCCATCACCACTTGATCCCTCATTTCTTCACCATCGAATCCCTTCTTCCCTCGATCCCGATGGCACCGGTTGCCTGCCAGCCAACCTCCACCCAGAGTAATCCTTTGTAATGCCCAGTTCAACTGATCATCTTCTACACCAAGCCATTCTCCCCTTGCAATGAGCTCTTTGATTGCATACTCCGTCGATAAAGTTGCTTGGTCGGTCATCGCTTGCCTTCTATGCATTCGCTCATCTTCATTAGCCAACCATCGCTCAACCCTTGCGTTATCATCATCGGCCGCATTAGCTTTCACCGGTGCTACCCGATCGGAATAAGGAACAAAAGCCCAAGTTGCGTGTGTGGGTGCTAGCAATTGGGTCACCACTCGATCTCGCTGTCTGACTACCCACATTGCCGACATTGAGGTTGGAGTCCAAGAATTTAGATCTTTCTTTTCCTTGTTTCCTTCCGCATGGACTGTTGTGATTAGTGTTTATTCCATTCCTCATCTTTTGAACAGCAACACCCTTATTCTTCTCATGATTTGTGTGAAGCAACGACCCTATTAGACAAATAAAAAACTATTGGGTTCTTTCTCCCCTCGTTGAAAGTGAGTAGGGTAAGTTCTTCGATTCATGCTATAACAGTGTCATGCGTTGATCAAGTAAGATGAGGGAAACTTATTTACCTTGCATTCACGGGAGATAAGAGTGATTGGAGTTGGATTTCGCCTCCAATTCAACTAAATTATTCAGATTTGATACCCTAATTTGGATCAAGAAGTTGGATGTGATTGAATTTGAGTTAGGTGAGTCTAGATCTGGATGTGTTATGCTGTGCAATATCATTATTATAACAATATTATTCATGGATTTATAGTTAAATTGGGTTATGCAAGAAATCTATTTATATCTGTATATTACGATTTCAGAACTTTAATACGGGACAATTTTCTGGACATGGGAATTTTCAAATAGTCTACAGAGCAAGTGGGTAGTTCTTTCTTTGACCACTATAAATCATTGATCTTAATGCATGAATCTTACTATATTATTAGTATCATTATCTTGACTATACTCATTATCGTATGAGTTTGATACTTACTTGTTTGATCTTAGAAATGATCTATTTGATGCCTATATAATCTCTTTTTCTATCCATACTATATAGTATTGATTATACCGATTATTCTTATGCATTGTTTATAGCTCATATCTCTAGTTATGATCATATTACTGCTATATAGAGACGATTATACTTGTGTGGATGGTCATTCTCTGTTTGTTCATTATCACATTGCATGCATGTTGTCAACTATATCTGCCTTGTTGTTGAGAGACTCATCAGTCATATATGTCCACCCGACTACTCAGGGGTAATGGTAATGGGAGTTGTGGGCAGTTGGATATGCTTTGTCCACTCGGCCACTCGTGGTAATGGTAGCTAGAGTTGCGAGCAGCTGAACATGCAGTACCCACTCGATCACTCAGGGATAATGGTAGCTGGAGTTGTGAGCAGGCATGGACATCTTTGGATTTAGCTAGATAGCTACTTTCCTTACTGCCACCCAGTCACTTGTGAGTAGTGGTAAGTATGATTCAGTATAGTTGTCATATGTGCACCACTCAACCACTCAGATATCGTGGTAGCTGGAGAGGTTATAGGCAGTGACCATGCATATACATGTAATGTGTATTGCATATGTTGTTATTATATATTATATTATGCTTGTGATTAGTTACATATGATTGAGATATAGATGATGTATCGGTGTGACATTTTCATACATATTATTGCATGACATATGTTATATTATATGTTGCTCATGTAGTTATGAGCAGTGCTGTTGCAGATTCTTATATTTAGTATTGATCATTATACTTGATGGATCAGGTTGGTATATGCATCCATTATGATAGTACTATTATATAATTGAT
>JBAMHZ010000043.1:4000312-4018873 GCA_037177395.1 Alpinia galanga | reverse complement strand
CCATGACACATATGGTCAAACCATATTGTCAACACAACAAGTCAAACATGTTGTCAAACATCAAAAGTCAACTCGAGTACGGTCAATCGTGACTTGGGCCGATTGCACCAACATTATTAACATTAAATCCCACATCAAGGGGGTCCTTTTGTGTGGTCATAAAGCCTCAAGACATATTTCTCTTGTACTTTTCAATCACATTAATTGCTTTAAATTATAATCCTATTCACCCTGTGACATGCATATTCATGCAAAAGAATTTTCATATTTCTATAAAACCAGTTACAATTTTTTTTATCTCACTTAGGATTACATTATCCAGTAAAATAAGGTTGTAAATGAAAGACATTCCAAGGCCTTTGTAATAAATTTCCTTATGGATCCCTCAAGTAATAAGCTCCAAATCTCATACAATGCACAACATAAAAAGGCCCTTCCCATTTAAGCCTTAATTTGCTCCTAGAACCTCTAGTAGGATGCTTTGTAAAACCAAGTCCTTGATTGAAAAGATTGAGGGATGACTCGCTTATTATAAACACGACTCACTTGCATTTAGTAACACTACATTTGATAGAAATCTTGTATCTTCCTTTCTTCCACTAACTATAGCTCGTCAACCCGAGTGGATGAATTCTCTTTAGGTGTGTATGCAGAGACACGAGCGGTCTCTATTCCCACTTCA
Organism: Alpinia galanga; assembly: GCA_037177395.1. NCBI lineage: Eukaryota > Viridiplantae > Streptophyta > Magnoliopsida > Zingiberales > Zingiberaceae > Alpinia > Alpinia galanga. Next base: position 4,018,191 of record JBAMHZ010000043.1, on the reverse strand, counting down.
ACTGGTAGGACAGCCTCTGCTCCATAGACTATACTAAAGGGAGTTGCTCTTATAGCTCGGTGAGGTGTCATTCAGAAGGACCACAAGATGCTAGGTAACTCTTCTATCCAAGTCCCTCCAACATTCTCTAACTTGGTCTTTAGGTCATGCATCAGGGGTTTGTTGGTGACTTCTCCCTACCCATTACTCTAAGGGTAGGCTACAGAGGTAAATATTTGCTCAAATTTAAGTTCTCGACACTAGTCTTGTATTTTATTTCCTTGGAATTGTCATTTGTTATTTTCTGATATTAGCTGACAAGGGATCCCAAATTGACACATAATATTTTGCCTAAAACTTCATTATGGCCTACTCAGTAATGCAGGACTAAAGGCTCATCCTCCACCCACTTATAAAAATAGTCAACCGTGACCATTAAAACTTCTCCTAAGATGTGCTAAGTGAAAAATAACCAACTATATCTATTCTCTATTAATCGAATGGGTAGCCAGCTATAGGCAATCTCATCTCTTCTGCCAGTCAGGACTATCAAGATTGATGTTTAAGGTAGCTTTCACATGTCTTAACTAATTTTCTAGCATTTTATTCTAGAGTGTGTCAAAAATAACCATCCAAGAGCATCTTCTGAGCTAAGGTGTGTCCCTCTATATGACTTCCACAAAATCCCTCGTATATTTCCCTCAATATATAGTCCACTTTTGATTCATCCAAACATCTAAGAAAAGGCCTCACACTAGAACACCTATATAAGATTCCATTAATAAATGTGAACCAAGCAGTGCGATGTCAAAGTAGTTTCACCCACACGGGGTCACTAAGTAATCACCTTTCCTAGAAGTAAGTTAAGAACTTCTTCCTCCAGTCATTCACTTCTAGTGAGGGATTGGCTTCAAATTGTGGTACCAACCACTTGGGCCACTATCTCCTGAGTGATCCATTCTTCTAATGGGCTCGCTAGCCGAGCTAACTCATCTACCCAATAAATCTCTACCGAGAGACTTATTTTATTTGTACCTCCTTAAAGTGTTCTTGGCTTTACTATACTACGTTATAATATTTTTGTAGCTTCACATCTTTGATCTTAAAGATGCCCTTCACTTACTGGACCATCAACTGAAAGTCCAAATGCACTAAAACTCATGTGGCCCCCTATATTCCGTGTGGCCCACAATCCGATCAATAAAGCTTCGTATTTCACTTCATTGTTTGACGCCCCAAATTAGCTACATGGCTAATTTAGTTTCCTCCCCGTGAAATGATATCAAGATTACTCCTAGTCCACTGCCTTCACTATTTATTGATCCATCCATGAACACCATCTAGAGTTCCTTCTCCTCCTTTCGCACAATCTTACTAAGAAGTCTGCTAGGGCTTAGGTTTTGTTTGTAGAGCATAATTGATATTCAATATCATACTCACTGATCTCTATTGCTCATTTGATAAGTCTTCCCATTGCTTCTAAGTGACTAAGAATACGCCTAAGCCATGTATCAGTCAACACCGTGATTAGATACAACAAGAAACAAGGACCCAATCGTTGAGTGATTAGAGTTAGCCCCATGGTTAACTTTTTCAAACCAGTATAACAAAGTTTGGCTCCCTTGAATAAATAGCTAATGTAGTACATGATATATTATTCTCTCTCTTCCTATCAGACTACCATCGCACTTGTAGTCACTTCAAACATGACTAGATACACTCATAAATTTTCATTCGTGTGGGGCTTAGTCAAAATAAAAAATTCATCCAAGTAATCTTTCATTTATTAGAAGGTCTTCTCACACTACTCATCCCATTGGAATTGACTTGCTCTTCTAAGAATTTTGAAGAAGGCAAAACTCCTATCTATTGAGTGAGAGATGAAGCGATAAAACATGGTGGCATCGACTCTCCCCACCACTCTTTGCACATCCTGAAGATTTTGAGGTGCCTACATTTATTGTATAGCTTCTCTCTTCTCATGATTGATCTCAATTCTCCACTCGATCACCATGTACCCTAGGAATCACCTTTTTTGATGCCAAATATACACCTCTATAGGTTAAGTCTCATGTGGTACTTTCGTAGGGTAATGAAAGTGTTTTCTAGGTTGGGCACTAGGTCCTTTGCTTGTAGAGTCTTAACCAAGATGCCATCCAAATAGACTTTAAAATTATGTTCCAACTACTTAACAAACATTTTATCCATGTGCCTCTGATATGTGGCTCTAATGTTCTTTAACTAAAATGACATGATTATATAGCAAAAGGTACTCTTTGCTATAATGAAGCTGACCCTATCCTAATCCTCCTTGGCCAAGGGAATTTGATAGTATCCTTGATAGACATATATCATTAATATGAATTAATGTCCCATCATAGAGTCTACCAACTGATCAATGCATAATAAGGAATAACAATTCTTGGGGTATCCCTTTTTCAATTCTCGAAAGTTCATGCACATACGCCACATCCCGAATGACTTTGGTACTAAGACAATATTGGAGAGCCAGGTCAACTATCATACCTCCCACACTTGACTTGCCTCTAGAAGCTTTTATACATTCTCTAGGATGACTTTATCCTTCTCAAGGCTAAAGTAGCACCACTTTTGCTTCACTAGCTAGGCATCCACTGAAATATATAGATGGTGCTCTATTACAATTGGGTCCACACCTATCAAGTCCTTGGGAGTCCATTTGAAGATGTCTTAGTTTCTCCTCAAGTAGTTAATCAAAGCCTCCCTTATTTCTGACAAGAGATTAGTAAAAATTTGAGTCCTCTCCATATGGGAGGAAACCACTCAAATTGACTCAATTTTTTGCTTTGCACCAAGAAGGGGCTCTCCTTCTTGGACTATATATACTTCCTGGATGTGCCCTCCTTGCCTGTCTGGGCAAGGCTGTTTGTCAGTTCCTCTCTGTCTCTGGTCCACTCAGATCATCTCCATGTAAAACCTCAAAGTGGCTTGTTGGTCCCCATAAATTTCTCCCACCTCTTTTTTGATAGGAAACTTGATCTTCTAATAATAGGGTGAGATGATAGCTTGGAAGACACTAAGGGCCAATCGTCCTAAGATAATATTATAAAAGAAGGAAAATCTACCATTGTAAATGTACCCAAGATGGTCTCCTCGCCCAAAGAAACAACAACTTAATTTAGCTGAGCGGCTACACAACATATCCTGGAAATCCGAATAAAGGGGAGGTAATATGTTGCAAGTCCCCCACCTATATTCCCATCTACTCCAGAGCCACCTAGAAGAGAACATTGACCAAGCTTCTTGCACCCACCAAAACTCAGGCTATATTATAATTGGCCATAGTAACTCGAATGACTAGGGTATCATTGTGAAGGGTCACAATCCCTACCAATTCATCAGGTCCAAACCTACTATAGGTCTTGGATCCACCTCTAGAGTTCTGATAACTATGCATTTGGCCTGACTATGTCTTTTCCATGCTCGATTGAAATCACTATCTATGATACCTCCGGAGATAATGTTGATGACTCCTCAAACAGGTCGATTATCCTATATTGGATTTTCCTCCAACTATGCTGGAGGATTAGGTTGTCATCACTCTGGCCTTAGGAAGCCCAAGCGAGATTGCCTCATGGGGTAGCGTTGAGGCAATAGTTGTTGATGATCAAGAGGGGCCATCAACATGGCCTACACCTAGAGGTAGGTACCAATAAGTCATTCCAACTCTTGGTCTAGTTTTTTTATAATCACAAGTGTTATGTCTGTACTCTTGATGGAAGGCGAAATAAGTGAGAGCTTGTGGGCGATGAGGTCCCTGCTCGGCCTCCATCTACTTTCTCAATAACCCTCTCCTTTAAAACCTACAAAGGGACGAGATAGGACTAATAATGGGGCGGTGCAGGCAGTGAGGAACCCTAGCCTCTATGCGACATTCTATTGCTTTAACTAGTTAGGCCTGCTATTGTTCTTGGTGAGAATTTTGAGTCTCCTCTATATTGATGTACTTTTTAACATAGTTGAAAAGTTCATCGTAGTCATGCAAGGGCTTTTTTTCTAACGAGCAAAAAAATCCCCTTCTCAAAGCCCTTGTGCAAAGGCATCCGTCGATGATATCTTCAAAGCAGCTTAGGTAAATCTTTGAATGTACTCCCACAAGGACTCCTAGAGCAGGTTAATACCTTTTGGACCTAGAAAAATGGTGTGAGAATAGCATAGAGAATTCATCAAATAATTGAATGGATCTGGGCAACAGGGTAGTAAACCACTACTGGATGGGTTCAACTAAGGTGGTGAGAAAAACTCCACACTTGACACTCTCCAAGTATTATGTAGGAGGGTTGAGTTCTTAAAATGACTCAAGTGCTCCTCCGAATATGTGGTGTCATTGTATTTATTGATATGGGGTAGGTGAAAATGAGAGGGTAGCTCTTCTTTCAAGATGTTGTCCAAAAATGATATATGGCATGTGGTTACTCTTTTCGGAGGAGGCTGCTAAGGACTAGCTATTCTTTTCTTCACATGGTAAGTCAAAGTGGCTTCTTTTGAGCTTTGAGCCATGGACTCAAGTGCTAGTGTAACCTCCATCGGGGCTACCTCCTCCACCTCATCAGTTGGAGCAATCTATCCCTATCGTAAAGTTTCCCTTACTATTGTAGCCACCATCCGTGAGAGTTGTTCTCACGAAATAGGACCTCCAACGATCTTGATAACCACCGAAAGAGGAGGTACATTTCTCCTCTGACTCTTCTATGTATGGATGTATTATTGCTCGCTAAGTCCTCACCATCACATTTTTTTGTTCATTTCCCACATATGGAGCTGAGTTGATGGGTTCACCTTTACACCCAAGAACCTCCTTTTCTTCTCTTCGATGACTTCGCTTGAGACCCAAGTGGCTTGGAGACTTGCACTTCAACATACATCAGTGGGCGCTAGCATAGTCGATGCGACCCCTCCAACAATCAATTTAGCTCCAAGCACAAAAGTGGGACTCGTGATAGTGCAAGCGCAAAACAAAAGGACTAGAGAAAAGTGAAGAGCTTAGACGTGAGAAGAAAAACTATACCTTCTACTTACCATCGCTCCCTTATATAAGCAGATGGGTGGAAGTCTGCATGGCTTGCCAATGGATGAGGGTCGATTGCAAATAGGGGCAACGGTGGACTAGCATGCTCGGTATGATTGGGCCAATAACAATGTGTCACATTCGGTATAGTTTGCTTTGTTAGGATGGTTATACATGGTGGTTGTGTTGGTAGTGCAGTCTACCCCCATCAGGACAGTTATGTACGATGGTGCAATGGCTAGAAATGGTTGGAGGTCTAGGTCGAGGAAGGTGAGAGAGAAGCATGGCTCAGCAAGGATGCCTCCACTTGATCAAAAGTCACCGAGTGAGGAATGACCTAGTTGATAAGGGCCAGAGGTATTGACACCCAAGCAAGGGGGAAGATTTTCCTAGATATATTAAATATTATAAAATGCATTCATATTATATGACCAGACTTAAATATTTGATTTAAGCACATTGAAAGAGGAACTCATAAAGAAATGTAATAGAAAAATAAAAGTAGGTGACAAATATAGGAACACGAGGTCAATTGGAGGAGGTTGAATAGTGAATGTTCTTGTATTTAATACTTGATAAACATGCTTTGATGGTAGCTCGGTTAGTTCAAAACATAAACAATGCAAAAAAGAAACATGAAAATGCAAACAATGGATGCGAGCATATAACATGGTTCGACAATCCCTAAACTTTTAGTCCACAATCTATTGATCGTTTAAGTGAATCACCCTTGAACGGTCATTAGCTTTCTCTTTGTTAATCAAATATTAAAAGTAGAAAAAGCTCTTACAATACGCTTGAAGATTATAATGAAGCATATTTAGAAGGCTTAAAGAAGATTACAATGGAGCTTAGAATTTACTTGGAAAATTCTTTAAAATGTTAGCTTTCAATTCTCCGTCAAGTTCTCCTGTTATAGTTTTATTCTAACTATTTTATTGTTTCTCCATGATGCTCAACAATCAATTAGTAATCTTCATTAGTCAATTGGACCATTGTGGTGATTAGTAAATTTGACAGTTGATACTTTATCAATGGCTCCTTCTACATTGGTTTTTAGTAGTAATCAATTGGAATCTATTACCAGTTGATTGATCCTATGCTCTATTGACTCAAAGTTAACTAGGTCATGAACAAAAATATTTTATTTTATTTTCTAATAATCCAACTTAAGAAATTACTCAGTGAACTTACTACTACTTCTATTTCATAACTACTAAGTCATGACTTAGCTATCAGTCAGCTAATATTTAATACCAATTGATTGATACATTGACTTTAACCACTTCTAAAATTGAGTGCATTTATATTAGATTTACCCTCGCCCAGATACATTTTCTTTAAATATTCAATCACCAAGAGTTACATCTACCTCAAAGACATATTTGTTAGGGATCACATCATTTTGATGCACAACCTCTCTTGATTCTTTTCCATATCATCCTTCACATCTTTATCTCCAGAGTTTGCTTCCTGACTCAGTCATTCTCCAATGCTCCTTATCCTAAGATTTTTTTTATACATATTTTATGTCATTCTTCATCAATTTTCATGGACTTGAATCATCGAGTATTCATCAATCTTGGTCACATCATCTCCGTATGTACTCTAAGTTTTGTATGACTCAAACACACACGTCACACTAAAAGAGAATCCTTAATTTAAAGTGTTGGCTCAAATATCAAAATTTGTGATTCTTCTCTATGACTAAGAGATTTGATTACACCAACATTAAATTTTCCGCGAACTCTGAATTAATCTCCAAAATACTACATGGGACTATATCTACACCCTATAAAGAGGTAATAAGCAAATAACTTGTGCAAGATGTGCATGAATTAATTGCAACAACAGAAGCAATAGCGTTAAGAGCAAGTAATGAATACATGAATAAATATTTTGATACTAAAACAACAAAACATGAATGATAATTTGATCTTATTATTTTAAAATAAATATATATGGGTTCTTCCATTGAATAATCTATAAATTATTTTTTCAATAGAACTCTATTTTTTATTTTTTTTTTAAAAGGAAAGAAAATCATCTGTTTTGCTTTGCACATATTATCCTTCTTGTACCACACGAATTTAATTGACAATTAACTTAACAATTAAGTACATCTGACTTATTTGTCTATTAAAAACATCACTAATTTTAGAAATTTGAATTCGTATTATACTATTAAAAATTATTAGAATTCCCCGTAAGTAAAAAAAAAAAAAAAAAAACCTCAAAAAACTGGATTCGAGCTATAATACTATTGATGGCAAGTATAAATGGAAAAAAAAAATCTTTAAAACTTTTGTTCGTAAGTGTATAAAAATTTCTCTATAATAGATAGAAATCAATTTTTAAAGAATTCATCATTTTAGACTATTGAAAATTACTTTCTATACATTTACCAATTAAGTTCCTGATTTATTCTCCTCCTCGATAGAGAGCTACTTTTTGTACACTTGTCAATTAAATTCTTAATTTATTTTCCTCCTTAATAGAGAGGAGAGAAGAGCCCTCCCAGGAGCTCCAAGTCTTTTCGTGATATTTACCTTCCTACCATATTAGCCCTCAATTGGAGATAAAATACTTCTCATAATTTATTTTCTTCGTATTGACTGTGAGACCAATTGACAGAGACATTGAGGACGAGCAAATCACCTTTTACAATACAAAAATTGACAGATAAGTTATTTTAAAGTTTAAACCGTAAGAAGAAGAAAATTTTAAAGTCCCACATTTATGACGCTATCAAACAACTTAAGATGTTAAACTTGAATACAACCAAATTTAAATCTCCCATGCCTTGGACGGACATGTTGATAAATCAGAAGAAAAAAAACCATGATATTTAAAGAGGTTTTGTGTTAGGTCTTTGGCAAGTAATCCTTTGAAGTTACATCACAGGGGCAGCATAAATCAAAATTGCCAAGACGGAAAAGAAACGGCGCACAAGAAACACAATCGTTGGCAGACCAGCCACAAACAAGAATGATACAAGATCAAACTGAACATTAGAAGAAAAACATCTGCGTCAGTCAAAAGGGTAAACACACATTAATACAGATAGATAAATCTTCTGGTTATGCAGATTAGGAGATTAACATATAGGACCCAGTGGGTTAAAGTGCTAATAGTTAGACCAGATCGTGATCATTGTAGCTGTCTCCATTAGTGCAAATAGGCAGTCTGGTACTGGACTCGGTAAGCATTTCCATAATACGGGGGATGAGTAGGGGAAATGGGGTATGGAGTTGATCCCATCAGAGTAGGGTGATGGTTTTCAGCAGCATAGATATATTGTCTTTCATAAGGGTATGGGAACCTCTCAGGGCTGTCATATGGGTGAGCAAACCTTTCGGAGGCTGCCCGGTAAAAGCTTTTGTCGGGAATGCCAGTGACACGAGGATTGTAAATGCTTCCGCCGGCACGAGGCCTCTTGGACTGGGGTTTTGCAGCTTCTGCAGCCCTCCTCTTGTCTGCCTTTGCTTTCTCTAGCTGTATAATACGCTTCTGCAGTGGTTCAATAGGGTATTGCTCCTCAAGCTTGTGTTCCTCGATGCATTTGATGATAGCTTTAAGAGCAGATAATTCCCGTTCGTTCATTTCATTCTGGAAAGAAAGGAATACAAGTAAATAGAGCTTATTTTTATGATGCATGCAACTCAGCGCTGATCTGAACTTTATCTTTACGATGCATCACACAGCAGTCATAAATAAGATACAAATGAAGAAACTTTAGCAAAGAAATGACTACTTACCATGTTATCAAAACAATAGCTCAAACTTCTATCTATTTTAATGTTACTATATACATGTCTCAACATTTTTCAATATCTCAAAAAATCCCATAAGCAACAAGCAACAATTGTCCCAATTATAGGCTAGAGCAATTGCAAGAAAAAAAAATAAAGATGACCCAGAAGTATAAGGGTTTTTTTTTTCTTCAAATCATCTTCAATCCATGACATCGCTAGTCTTGTATGCGAAGTAAATGTACTTAATCACATCTCATTGCCACATAGCTTCATGACTGGAGGAGCAAGTCATGTTTACGTTCTCACACAAAGCACCAATTATGCAGCTTAAAGTTAGTTAAATCATGTATGAATATATAGGCAGTTTCAGTAATGATGGTATTGTTAATTGCATTCAACCACTAATTCCAGAGCTACATACCAACAAAGGAACCATGATACTCTTTGGTAACAACAACATCGAAGAGCACCTCTTACAGAAAGCTTTACTAGTTACCTCAATCAAGATTCTCTGGAATTAACATTTCAAACAGTTTGTCTAAGCAAAGAAACAGAAATGCCATTCTATGTTGTGCGGCGCCTGAAACAAGCCAATTTATTATATGACCCTCGATAACATTAATATCAGAATATGCAAAGGCTTCCAGCAGGCTCAACGTAATATATCCAGGACTAATCATTGGTTTAATTTCAACTTTTTTCATAAGAATCATAAATAAGAATTTCATATCACCCAGGCCTTGTCAACTGTATAATTTTCCATGAACTGAGCTAGTTTGTCCCTTCTTGTATTTTTTTTTCCTTTTTTCTTTGGATACAGATGGAATTCCCTCCACACCTCTGGCTCTAATTTCATGTTAAATTAGTTAACCATTTATCTCAAAGGCTCAAGCTATGATGAAAGAGATCAATTTATAATTTATAGTTGAAAGGTAAGAATGTACCGATATTATACAAAAGGATTATCACAATACATAACAGACATGTCATAGCCAACTGAAGCACTATTCCACACCATCAACGACTATCCTATTATGAGTTTACACAGACTTCATTGCAATTATTCATGCAATATACCAGAATCCAGCAAGGGTAATTATTATGGATACAAATTACTAGGATCATTTACCAAGTTCCACTATAAAAAATCTAAGCAAACTCGACAGTAAGGAACTGCAGTTCTCTCACATGAATTTATCAAACTAAAAACAGAATGTCATATCATTTTATGCTTATTAATCAACCCAGAACTAATATCCGCATGTCTTTAGAAAAAGGTTGTGGCAGTTTCCAATATTTATGTGGAAAAATGGACAAGAAGAAAAGAAAATTACTCAGTTCAGTTCCATCATCTGATAAAATAGCAAGGCCAGCATGTATGGTTTTAATCAAGGATTGAAATCACAATCCATAGTGGAATTTTGATCAATCAGAACATACGATTCTGTTACCATATTGAAGTGCTGACACACGGTACCGATAGTGAAATGAAGGTGAAGAAGATGAAGAAAAAGATGAAGACAAGACAACAATATATATGGGGGCATCGTTTAAAATGTTATTCCATAAGTTTTAGTTTCCAATTAGAATGATATAATTTTAGTATCATCTTATGTTGACATTTCGCATGCATTAACATGTATTGAAGTATGCCATGGCGAATTTAGATGAGTTTTATAACATTAATATTCTTCTTTCACTTAAGTTATTTACTTGTACAAATAGCACTATAATAATTAAATAGTCAATTGAATTAAATTTTTTATTATATTATACTATTACCAATACTGGAAAGGCTTTGTCATGTGTTCAAGTATCTCAAGAGGAATTTAGATGGATTTTATTCATTTAATCGTATTTCACATAAATTTTCTACTTGTTAATAAAGATTATATCAATTAGTAATAGAATCAAAAATGATTTCGTACATTTTTTTACTTCAATGTTCGTGTAAAATTACACTTGAAATCTTATTCTGCTTAGCTAACTTGTAAAAAATATTAATAAAGAATCCATTAGATTAGAATTTTGGAGAAAATAAGATATAAAAATAACAAAGACTATTAAGATCTATCTTAACGTGTGTTGTAGCATCACAAGGGTGCATCTGGTGTTGGCACAATATGATAAGCCCTATAGGTCCAGGCAACTTGAGAAATTACTACTGTCACTCAATATCAGATTTCAATAATTTAGACATTTTAGCTGTGATGCTTGACACGATACAAAATTTCAAATCATGGTTCCAATCTTAATTCAACTAAGGTAATAAATAATTTAACAGTTCATCATCAAGACAGATACAAAAACAAGGGTAGGGTAACTTGTTGCAATAAGGATAATTTATCAATCCATCGTCATGCCTACCCAAAATAAGCCCAAATATTTCAGACACAAGACCAGTTGTGGCATCAATCATTCATTGATAAAACCCCACCTTGACAACTAACTAGAAAACAAAATGGAAGGCCGGTTGGTAGGCAGTTTTATCAATTCAAAATAAGACATATCTAGTGGACAAGACTAGGACCTGTGTACCAGGTGACATGCTTCCAGCTTTAACCTGAGATACCTTTCTTGTCTCCTTTAGATACTCTTTCAGCAATGGAACCGGAGTGAACTGTTCTGTAAGCTCAAATGCATATGCAAGATTAACAGCCTCAAGTTGCCTCCCACTATTCTGAAGAACTTCAATCAAACCTGAGGACACATGATCCAATTATAAGAAGGAAAACAACTACATAAAATGATGCGATGGAACCATATCTGACTAAACTTGGTCACAAATAAATGGGCTGCAAAACGGATAATATGCCTACAACCTACTACCTTGTGGGGACCTATTTGTAGATATCCAAGTACACAAGGATGATAAGATGATAATATGGGAATATGCATATAGGTAGAGGGAACGCTATCTCACAGATTACCCCTAATAACTTTCCCCATATTAATATACCAAGCTTGATCAAAACAAAAAATATATCTAATAGAAGATATTGAATGCTTCAAGCAATGATGAGAAAGAACTTGAAATAACAATCTGAAAAAGATTTAGTGGCCAAAATTACATTTTTGAATGGGGAAGCATTTGAACCTTGCAAAATTTTCAAATGAAAACATATGAACTGACACTGGATATTTACTGGGTTACTTGGATATTTTTTCTGATATGCTATTCTTAATTATTGGATATTGTTTTATACTCTCTAACATTATCCTGAACATCCTTCCACAATATTAAATATTATAAGCAAATATTGACATCAACACCACCCTAGTATTATGAGTAAGATAACGACAGCAAACCTGGCATTTTATGTGACAAACCAAGTGAACGACACAAGTCAACAGTTTGACGGCGCCGTGTAACAGCTGGCATTAGTTTGCAGATTTCATCTTGTTCGAATTCTGAGATAATATCAAAAGTAGCCAAAAGCTGAAGAAAAGCATGTGCTTCCAATGAGTTTCCACAGCTGGCTTCAATGTCCAGATGATCCAATTTTGGTTTCCATTCATAAGCTATCACCTTTGCTTTCTCTTTAATATCTGGTGTCAGTACTTGCTGATCCGACAGTGACTCTCGTGCATCATCTGCCAACAACTGTTCGAGTGATTCCATTAGCATGAGACAAGTCCTTCGCTGCCCCAAAAGATTCCCATCTTTCTTTGATCCTAAATTCTCTGTAGTGTAGAAGCCCTTCAGGGAATCCAAAACTAGAATGAAAGGATTTCGTGCCCTTTTAAGTGCAAATGGGACTTCTTCACGTATGGAATTTACGTTCTTCCTATTGTCTGAGACAAATTTATGTAGTCCTTCTGCATCCATTTCTGCACAGAGTTTCACCAGCTCTGATGGGTGTTCAATGCCAGCAGTTCCATTTGCTGTAGGACACACATTTAAGTCAGAATTAGATGGTCCAACACAGAATTTGTCTTCCAGAATAACATCAGCCATGAAGTTTCTAACACCCTCACCATCAGCAATGAGTTCTGGGGAACAGGTTTTGTATTGATCAAATAAAGCAGCAAGAGCAGCATCTCTCTTTTCCTGCAATTTATCAAGTGATGCAAGCTCCTTGGCTACAACAGCAGCCTTCTGTTTCTCCAACATCTCTTGGGTATTCATGAACTGTGTGTCATATTCTTTCTCCTGATTTTCCAACTCAATAAACCTTTTCTTTAGAGACTTCTCGAGACCATGAAAATGTTCTTCTAGTTCTTTCCATTTCAAGTTCAGAGATATGGCACTGTGACTCTCAAGTTCAACAAATGCCTGGTGCAATTGCTGTATCTTTGTAGTAGTAGAATCAATAAGTGTAGCAACAGACTCCGTATCAGCCATAGCAGATTACTACCAGAAAAGAAATATATGTCTTTTGACAACAAGCAGTAAATCAAAAAATGAATTGGATGAAATAGAATCAAATACCTAATGAGTCAATCAATGCTGGTCACACTGCCACATAGGAAAGCAGTAAAATGTCAGATTCATAGAAATGGTTGCCTAGCCAACACAGAGTTCTATGAAGGGGGATTGTTCAGGCAATAATCATGGTATGGTGACATCCAAAAAATAAAACTATTGAACATTGGTTGTTTATCTATTGATGCTTTTGTAAGATAGATTTTATATTATATGCTGTATGGTTTCTGTTGCAATAATGCAATATGTTGCTTACCAAATTTCATCTTTTGCTGAAGTTTGATTATCAGAAAACTCAAGTCTCTCTCTCTCTCTCTCTCTCTCTCTTTGAAACTATAAGAATCAGATGCTACACAACATTGAACCAGAAAGTGTATATCTGGAATAATGAGGCTGAGTTTACCTTCTATATTTACTTGAATGCCTATTATTGCACTACCCCTTAGCAGCATGTGATCAACAGTCATAGACTCATAGGGATCTAGGAAGACAATGAGTTATATTATGATAGCTCACAGAATATTAATGCTAAAGTGTTTTAATGTTCATAGGGAGAGTTGTAGCAATCACGTGGCAAGATCTGAAATTATTCTACTATTTTAAGGCAGCTACAGTTAGTCATATTATGATAACCCACAGGATACTAATGCTAAAGTGTTTTAATGTTCGTAGGGAGAGTTGTAGCAATCACAGGGTAAGATCTAAAGTTAGTCTCCTGCTTTAAGGCAGCTACTCGCATCGAATGTCAAATGCAATTCCTTTTCATTTCACAGCACTAAATATTTGTATACAAAAATCTAGCATCAACACATGACATGCCAAAAGCATAATAACATCCAGAAATTGAGGATAGTAACAGAGAGAGAAAAAAGTAATTTTAGGTTAAGATTGTTTAACTTGAATGGATGTGCATAATAAGGCTCAAATATCTATATACCACCAAAATTGGTGCCCAAAAATTGTTGATAGACAACAAAAAGGAAAGAATTGAAAAGAAAAAAAAACCACGTGGCAAGAAAAATGTCTATCACCTTTGGAGTGGGAACACTGACGGAGAACAAAAGTGACTCTGAATTTAAATATGTGCAGTGTATTAAAATTCATGATCTCACTTTGGTTATTACTTGTAAGCACACTATAAGCAACAACATAATTTTAGATGGTCAACAATGTAAGCTCAAGACAAACTGCTAGATCTTTTTACGTATCACAAACCCTTTTTCATCATTGCAGAAGGCATTTGAAATTTGATATCTCAGAAAGAATAAGCAAAATATCAAGTTAGTCTTTGTCCTCTGTTTCTTCTGACAACATTTTTAAGATGAAAATTTCCAGTTCTCTCAAGAATATCACTCAGGTATACAAAAATTTCAGAAAAGTAGGTGTTCCGATTATCTCATTATCAACGATTATGTTCCAACTAACCATATAACTGGATGCAAACGGTTCCTAAGCATCCATTTTTGACAAATCATAACTGCAGTTAGTTCAAATTCATTCACAGAGCAGATAAAGGAACGAAAAAACATGAACTGGAATACCTTGGTAAAAAAAAATTCTAGCGTTAGACAACCCAGAGTCGCTTTCTTGTGAGACTCAACTTACACAAATCGTCAATTATTCCCAAAAAAAAAGTCAGTTCTCACGAACTATCTGTCTCACTAGGCATCACCCGAAAAGGTCACCGTACCTTAAACCCTGAAATACATATTACCTAGACAAGCCAATGCAAAAAGCAAGTAATATTCAACTGAGGAAAAAAACAAACACGAAATCCCTAAAATAAACACAACCAATAGGGTCTCGATCATAACTTGCGAAACCCTAGAAACCACACAAGAACCTGAACAGTCAATTTCGAACTTCAAAACCCCAACTCTGGAAACCTAAGACGAAAAATACTGGAGTGTCATCCAAATCCAGAATCCAGTAGAAGAAAATCATGGCCCCCGACCTCAGATCACCAAAAAAGCACCGGCAGCCAAGATCCGACCATAAATGGTCCAGAGAAGCAACCGACCCAAGAAGAAACCAATAGAATGGGCAGGAAAACTCACGGGATTTAGCAGCCGTTAGGGATCAGCAGGGCGGCGAGCGGGAGCACCGACCGAACCCTCCCATCGAAATGACGACGCAGTGAGAAAAAGGAGATTGGGAAAAAGGGAAGCATTTCCTCGGATGCTTCTCTCTCTCTTCGCTTTGCACAGCAGAGCTTTGATGCAGCTCGGGTAGACGGTGGGATGCAGACCGTCCACTATCGAATTGAGGGCGAGGATGGTCGTTGAGAAGAAAAATATTTATATTTCAAATTTGTATAAAAAAAATAAGAAACCATTACATTAGCAGTCCTTCACTATTGTTCTTATATGTGAAGGAAAATAAATCAGGTACTAAATGGCTAGTACAGAAATGTGAAGTCATCAATAGTCTATGATAAACTCCAAAAATTAACTTTTTACCCTTTCAAATTATAACATAATTGTATTGACCATCTGATTTAACCTGAGGCTTATATTTTAAATTTGTATAAGATTATTGATGAAGTTGACATTTCAATTGTCACTCGAAGCAAGCGTGATGGTAACAAATGTGGCACTTTTATCATGCAACACAATTTTTTTTGTTTGATGTATCATACGCATATTCAGCATAAATCGAAAGATATTCGTGTGGATTGCTTAATTTCTCAAAGGATCAATCCTCATTCGAAAGATAAATGTGTAATAGTTAAGGATCAATTCAGAAATATTTGAGAGTTTATAGACATTTTTATTACTGTATTTTAATTTCAAGAGCTAATATTAAATCTCTTCTTTATTTTATAAGTGTTTCTCTGCGTACAATCAATTCATAAGATATATACACATAAAAATTAAATTACCTCAAGTCTTTTTCTTTTTTTAAAATTGGTACAAAACTCCATTGCTTGGATGGACACATATACTATGATTTTGAAGTATGTGAAACTTTAAAACTTAAAAGTTCTGTTTCAACCAAATTGAAGGTTGTCTCATTGGAATTCAAGTTGGAACTAATTTGGATAGGTATTTTGGTAAGTTTGATGCGGTCAAATTTCACTTTATTGTTGTAGAAATCTTTATATTTTTTTTATATGGGTGAAAATTTCAATAAGATGACCTTAACACAAGTTGAATTGTCATGCCCTACGCCATTTAGTGTGATATTAAATTTTGATATTTAGATAAAGACTTTTAATTAGATATTGTCATTTTATTTGATACATGTGTTTGAGTATACAAACTTATAGGAACTCATGTGAAGGTTAAAAAACTTGTGTGGTCGATCACTTGGTGTTGTCAAGGTGGCACATTATGTGGCTTAGAGATATAAAAAGATTAAAGAAGAATGATATGAGACATCTGAGAGACGGTAGAATAACACTAAAGTGGTGCAAAAGCAACTAGAAAACAAAAATTTAGTGTGGCCAGATTTGTTGCTCAATGGCTCTAGATCCATAGAGATTTGAGAAGATTACATGAGGAAAATTGAAGAAGTGCAAGATGAGAAATATCAAGACGACAAGGATGATAGTCGATGAAGAGGGACTATAAAGGCAAGAGGCATGAAAGATTGCATGTGTAGAAGGTCAATGCTCTAGTGTGCCTAAGGGACAAATAATGGATTAGATAATTAAGAGATAAATTTAAAAAATATAGAATCACCACATTAGCGGTCCCCTTCAACTATCCCCATTGAGGAGGGGGGTAAATCAAAAACTCAGGTGGTAAGTATAAAAGATAGAGTCGATCGATGATCCAGAGTTACGACCTCTTTGGGAATTGATCTCTGTTCACTTAAGAGTCACATTTGTGCGCTTGCCAACTAAACTAGCCCTAGAGGCTATCAAGAGGTAAATTTAAGATGCTATGCTAAGATGCTTATAAGTTAAATGTTGAGTGACTTGTTATATATAAGGATAAGGATAGAACTTAACACAGGTAGACTCAACCTTAAATTGATCATAATCAAAATTCTAATCAACTATTAATGGGCAACAATTGATTAATGACCAGAAACCAATACCCTAAATGGTTTCAAGTTCAGTTGATTGATGTTGAAGTTGACTAATGAAATAAACAATTGACTAGCAACCAAAATGTTGAATTTGTAGTAAATTGATATTTATGGTTTAAAGCATTTAACTATTGTATATTATAGTGGATTGGAGGAACGATGAGCTAAGTCTGGGGAGACAACAAATAGAATGGTACTGTTTGTGCTTGAGTTGATTGTGCATTGTGACATTAGTGGATTAATGATAAATGAATAGTTAATGATTTGTTAACAAGGAAAGTAAAAAAGGAATTGTTATTATGTGATAACAGTTGGATTGTGAGGATTAATCAAGTAATCAATTGATGATGCTAGACCACTGGCCATTAAATAGCAAATAAATTTATAGTAGGATTTCGAAGGCTATAAATGGAGAGCTCATAAGAGGTTTTAAGGTTGATAAAAATAAAGTTGAATAGATCTTATTAAAGCTTCTCCCATACACAAACTTTCATTGTAATTTGTTTGTGCTCTTGTGATTATAAAAGATGTTTCCACCTCTAGTAGTTGATTAAGAAGGAGAAAGATAATGAAGCATTCTAGGAGTAATCCACTTATGGAACATATGTCAGGAAGTAAGTGTAGGGATTGTATGGCA
>JBAMHZ010000043.1:3980231-3990338 GCA_037177395.1 Alpinia galanga | reverse complement strand
CTCAATCATCTCGGAGTTACAACTCTTATGGAGATGACTATGAAGAAGTCAAAGTATGAGTCGCTATGACCAAGATGACTTGAATACCTCAACTCTAAGGAATCTTACACCTGAGTTGCAATGAGATCTTTAATGACATTAAAAACCATATGAAGTCTTAAGGAAGGTCACTCAATAAACTAGTTACCCTTAACTAGCATCCATGGTTAACTCTCGACATCTCAATATCTCCAGCCAATGAAAAACAACTGCTTGGATAACCCAAGGAGTATAACACATGCTAGTCTCTCAGAATCGATGATGTCTAAACTCATTGATTTATTGACTACGGAATATTCTAATACATTCATAATTACACATGTAGAGGTGCTCACTAGTTGTGATTCAATCACAAGTTCTCTCATGCTATAAATGATATTGGAGACATTTAGTATATGAGTTTAAGATATTACCAAATACATAATAAATGTATATCTAAATAGTAAATTTATTAATTAAACTTCTAAGGAATTTGCCTTAGCATGCCTCTCAAATACATCATACTCCCACTTGGCCTAAAGCCAATCACCTTGGTATTTAATACTATATGCCTCTTAATTTTTCTTGGGAAAGAGGCTTTGTTAAAGGATCTGCTAGGTTCTTTTCAGTGGAAATCTTCTCAATTTGTACATCTCTTCTACATATGATCTCTCAAATCAATGATATCAACGAAGTACATGCTTGGATCACTGATGAGACCTTAGTCCCTTCACCTGTGCAATAGCATTATTGTTGTCGTAGTACATTGATAATACTTCAACAACGCTTGGAACCATACCAAGTTCAGTCATAAACTTCTTGATCCAGACTGCTTCCTTTGTTGCTTTTAAAGCAGTAATATAATCCACCTCTGTAGTAGAATCAACAATGGTCTCTTGTTTGGAACTTTTCCAGTTGACTGCACCTCCATTCAAAGTGAATATGTATCTAGACTAAGATTTGGAATCATCCTTATTCGTCTAGAAGCCGACATCAGTATACCTACGAATCATGATATCACTCCTCCATATACCAAGAATAAATCCTTAGTTCTTAGTACTTAAGGATTGACTTGATAGCCACCTAATGATCCATACCAGGATTAGGCTAGTATCTACTCATAACACTCAAAGCATACGATACATCGAGTCTAGTACATAATATAGCATATATGATCAATTCTATAGCTGACGCATATGGTATTTGACTCATATGAATCCTCTTGTCTTTTGTGCGCAGGCACATAAACTTCAAAAGCTTAATCTCATGCCTCATGGGAATGAAACCTTTCTTGGATTAATTTATGCTAAACTGTTTTAGCACTCTATGTTGGTATAATCTTGCTCCAAGTATTAATTAATTTTGATGTTTAGATAATCATTTTAAGTTAGGCAATGCAAGTGATCTAACATGATTATTGAAGTGACAGATTCAAAGAAAGTTCAAGAGTGAAGTCTTGGCGGCATAAGTCCAAGTATGACTTGACAAGGTGAAGTCTTGAAGGTACGACCTTTTGGCAAATGAAGTCCCGGAGCATGACTCTTGGCGGTGAAGTCCCGAAGGTGTGACCTCTTGGCAAAGGAAGACCCTAATGCATGACGAAGCTGAAGGAAGTTCTTGAAGGCAAGCGGGAAGGATGGGGAGCCATAGGGCTCGGAGACATTCCGAGGGCACAAGGCTGATGGAAGAAGCTTGAAGGTATAAGTCTAGGCTAAGGTTAAGTATCAAGTATGAAAGGGTCATACTTGATGTGATAAACCTCATATTTAAGGGTTACCAGTCGACTGACACTGTTTGTCAGTCGACTGGGAGACTACTGTGAGCTAGAACAGTCCACAGTCGGTTCTCCCAGTCAATTGAACCTTATACCAATCGACTGGTGTTTATATCAGTCAACTGGTATAATGCCGTTGAGATGCAACGGATAAAAATCCTGAAAATCACGGCTGTCAGAAGCCGTTGATGGTGATTCACAGTGCTATCAGTCGATTGGTATGGAAATTCGGTCGACTGGTGAAGGCCAGTCGACTGGTGTTTTCACCAGTCGACTGGAGTAAGATAGTTTTGGTGATTCCGAGGATAGCTCTCAAAACTTATAAAAAGGGGTCTTGAGAGCTTGAGAAGGTTACGATATTTGCTCTCTAAATTCTCATACTTGCTCAAGCTCTCTAAGATTCCTTTAAAGTTCATTCTCTTCTTCAAAGGTTTTATTTCTATTTCTTGTAAGAAGAAGAGAAGTGTGTAATTGTAAAAAGGTTTCTCTCCACCTAGTTTCATCTAAAGGAGAAAATTAGTGAAGGATTGAAAGAGAAGTAATCCACCTTAAGGATTATCATAGAATAGGAGTGGATCTCAGAACCACGTTAAACATTTGTGTTAGCATTGCTAAACTTGTCTTTTACTTTACTTTCTATAACTCTTGCTTCCGCTAATAAATTGTAGGTGAAAAATCGATAATTGGTCATTCACTCCCCTCTAGTTGACTACAAAAGTTCCAACAGTGCCTTGCTCATGTCGTGTTACATTGGCATATCCTAGCAAAGACGTCGATATCTCCTCACGTTGTGACATACCGCATTCGAAGACCCTATCTTTGGTTCTCAATCAAAACATTTTAGCATTGTTCGTGGGAATCCAAATTTAGATATTGAGATGGATAACACGACACCGCAAGATGACTTCGAATGACATTTTTTGACCTCAAAGGAATTGGGCCATATGATAGCGATGATTTTTCGCCATTATTTCCAACAATAAGAACCCATGCCAAATCCTCCTTCATCTCCTGCTCCTCCTTAGTATACCTTTGGGCGAGAAGAAAAATTATCGAATCTCAAATCTCAATAGTCTAGACCTAAGAAAGGAGAAACTGCCCATAAATAGGGGATTCCATTGCAAAAAAAAAAAAATCCCTTTACTCATAACATCGTGGCAGAAGAGTTACCTGATCACTTCCTCCCTCTACAAATAGTCAAATACATTAAATCCATGGACTGGAAAGATCACTTAGGGCATTTTGTGAATGCAATTCTATTGCACTAGTATACTGAGGGAGTCAAGCATAGAGTATTTTTACTACTTTGATAGGATCAAACCAAAGATGGTATAGTCAATTACCTTCGAACTTCACCTAGTCCTTCGATGGTTTTGACACATTGTTAACACTTCCTTTGTAGTAAAAGAGGCAAATGAATGGAGAGAAGGGCAATGTCAAGAAAAGAAAGGAGTTTGAAAAGACAATTGCTTGTTCGTGTTGTTATTTCATGTAAAGCTTAAGCTCTTTTCTTCAGAGGGAGAACTAACAACAAAACGAGAAAGTTATAATGAGCACATCTCACATTCAAAGTAAGTCGTATTTAATCGTTTGGTTGTTATCTAAGGGTCTAAAAAGCCTTTTGTTTTGGGTGGTACATCTATTTTGTATATGCCACCATTGTATTGGTTTCATTTGAATTGAACTTTATCTAATTAGATACTGAATTTGTATCCTTTGTTTTTAGGTTCTGAAACTTTTAGCAGTTGGAACTTCCAAATATCTTAATAGAAATTTGATATACGTATATCCATCTCAACAAATCTTTTTTTCATTATATTAAATAGAGTAAAAAAAACACTAATTAGTGTATATCATACTAAAACTCTATGGCACACACACAGCTTCTTGTCACAAATCAATAAGAAAGAAAGTTAAAAATTAAAAGGCAAAAAAAAAAAACACCTTTTATTTTTATTATCATCAAAAGAACATCCTACATTAAAAAAAATATATCAAAAGGCTGTCCCACTTTAAGTTTCTTCCCTCCCCCCTAATTATCCCATTTTATCTGTTAGTCCCACAACCTTAACCTAAGCCAACCACCCTAATAAAACCAATCGAAAATTGAACTCGTCGATTAATTTTTCACAATGTTAGCAATATAACTCTAGCCCAAAGCTACTATTTACCCACTCAAAAATTAGCAGAAGTGCTCAAAATTCACAATCAAGTAAGTCATTGGCCCTTACAACCCATGCCTTCAATGTCCAAAATTTTACATCTGAGATATCTATAATAATTTTCGACAAAACTATTCTAAGCTACGGCAGATTTATCCAAAACTACTACAACTGCTCATTTTGCGCTACCATCGTATAATAATTTTGGATAAAATTGTTGTAACTTCTACACTGGTCCATTTTCACAAGAAATCACATCATCTTGCTCCTTGAGACTGAGTGCTAAGCGTGGGTCATTCTCTATTCATTCTAATAATAATTGTCTATTCTCCTTTAGTATCATATAATAATTTACCAATGACAATCATTGTTGTCCCGTTTCTTTTAGGAACTCACCAATTTCTATTGAAATCCTATCTTAAATTGAGAGTCTTGTGCGAGATTTGGTTTGCTGCTCATCCACTAGGCGAGACAACACAAAAAAGAAATAGTCAATGAGAAGCACATAATAGAATACATTCTGCAAAAGATAATTCTTGAAAGTTTGACGTTAACAATGTACGTTGCTAAGAAGATGAACTATTGTATGGCTTGTGGAAAAGGAAGATTATGATTTAGAAATCGAGGAGGATGATATATACTATGAAGCAATGGATAAGGAAGAAGAGATGATCAATGAGCATTTGAAGACGGCTATGAATTTGATGTTGATGATGATAATTTTAATCTAAATGGCTCACTCCTCCACAAGATGGCGAGTCAGGAGGATATAACAAAGGAACTTTCAGATTGGAGGTGGGCATCGAAGATAAAAATAGGAAGGAAATCATCAAGAGTTGGCCAAGAAACCCAACTTTATACTAATAGTTTTGTTAAGTTCTCACCCTTTACTATGGTGCCCTTCAATAGACATTCATTATTATTTATTATATATAATTGTTACCGGATGGGAAGAGTTTTAGAAAGAGAATCTGTGAAGAAGAAGTTGTGACATGCATAACATATGGGCATGCGATCCATGAACATCGAACCCGCGATAGCTATAATGTCTCTTCAATAAATCTGCAATATAGATTCTCTTGCAAGTGCTTATTTAGAATTCCACATTAAATTATGAGTGAATGGTGCATTGTATACCCCAACCACTATGAGTTCGAGTCGTCGTCATCATCAAATATTTTTCCCAACCAATTAAACTGATAGGTTGACAGACCCAACCAACACTGCTAATGTGACTTATTAAACCAATTAAGTTGACCGAACCTACCGATTCATTAAGATGGGTGGGCTAAAAACCATTAACAAAAAGAATTTTACATAAAACAAACAAACCCAAACTACTATTTTTCCTTTTTTTCTTGTGTTGCCACATGACAGCCAGTCTAATCCATCTCCTAAAAGAACTGCCTAAAAGGGCCATTTGTAGTAGAAACGCCTAGGTGTACATGGCTGGCTTCCTAGACCACTTTTTTAATCCCGACTAGTTTGCAAGCGTCCACAAATCATGAACAGATGGAGTATAAGAACAAATAGGGATGAGAAAGAACACACTTGTAGCTGGGTGTGATATGACCATGTTGGTGAAAGTAATGGAAAACATTCCAGATACTTGAACCACCAATTGAACAATAGGAACAACATATGAGGACCAGGCATGCTTCAATCTGCCATTCCAATTCCCTCCGTCCCAGATCCCCTTCACGATTCTACATTAGCTAAACAAGGATTTCATGGTGAAAAACAAGCAAAAATGAGAGCAAAATGTCATTGTCAAGGATTAGGCTAAACTTACAAGGATTTTACCATGTTCGTTAGTATTTGAAAGGGAAAAGATTACGATCAAGTTCTTGACATCTGAAATCGATCTTTATATATTTGATATTGGAGATTTTGTACCTGAGGGTCCTTCACCGCTGAGTATCATAGTATTGAGTCCTTTGATTGTTGGAAAGTATTTGACGCTTTTAGTTCCCCATCAATCAACTTGCTTAATTGTCAAATTCTCGAGCAGAAAACTAGAGCAGTTCAATAAGTTCAACATATAAAATTGTTTCTGCTGACCAGTAAAGTAAGAAGTCCCACTTCAGTGTTTAATTCTTTCGGTTGTTTGCTACCATAGTGACAACTTTTTTTTTCACTGGCAGATGCAACAAATCCATCCTTCTGCACAGAAATGACAAGAGGAATGCTGGTTTCTTTAAGAACAAATTCACAGCATTACTAAAGTCACAAACAACGTTGATGTCTTTTGGTCATGGGCTACACAGATTTAATGAACCTCAAGCACTGTGAACACGCAGAAATTAATAAGGAATGCGAGATCATTCATAAGGTACTATCACTTTAATCTTTCATCTATATGCTTTTAGGGGAATCTTTCATCTAGATACATTCTTCACATTCAAAGCCTCCAAAATGAATGTGAGATCATCGACAAAACCATGGTTATGAAAAATATAACTACATTCTGTTCATGTTGAGCATCAAAGGAAGGAATTGTTCTGTCAAAATAAGTACACTGTCAGGTTCTCACCAGAATATGCCATCCCTGATGCAAATGTTATGATTGATGACCTAATGCAATTAAAAGCAAATGATTGGGCTAAACCAAACTAATTGACCATGTTGAAAAAAAGTTAGTGATTGGCTTTACAAAGTTTCACTGGCAAATAAAAAGTAAACTACTTAGGATAATAAAGGGAAGTTATTAAAAAAAGTGACTACATAATATATACAGGAGACTCCTAAAGAACTTTGCTAACAGTTCTATACTCAACTATTCTACACCTAAGTATGTCAGTGCTAATATAAGGAACACCTTCTTTCCCACTAACAAAGGACCCTAAGACTGCCCACAAATTGCTGGATCAACAAAGCCAGACTTCATACTGTTTTCTCCTCTTTTTTTTCTTCTCAAATTCACAATTTTAGACAGTTAGTACTGCCGGAGCTACCAACGTTACAAGCCACATCTCGAACTTGCAGTTTTATACTTTGTGAGCCAATGTTCTCCAGTACATCAATGCATTCCTGAAAATCAGCATCATTCTCCAACAAAACCCACTCTTCCTCATCATCCATGTATTTTAGCTGGAAAGTCCCTACCAGCAATTTGAATCTCTTTCCGATTTCCTCAAACAAGTAGTAGCTACCAATAGATGGAAGGTACTTGAATCTGACAGTGTCATCCTTGTATGTAGCCTTCACTGTAACAAATGGCAAAGTTTTGGAGATTGATATCCCACTCTTTCTGAAGCTGGAGTGACGTAATGCACTGTCACTGGAAGAGTCTGTCATGCTGGAAGAAGAAGAAGGGTTGTTGTTTTCTATGTTCCCACCATCTGCCTCAGCATTCATTTGATTTTTATTAAGTATAACTGAACCTGAGCTTCCTGAAATAAACTGGCCTTCGAAGTTCACCAAACTTGAGCCACCATTGCACCCTGGGAAACCTATTTCTTTTGGAAAATATGAACAATCAGATATATCTCTAGGATATGAAGTTCGTTCAACTGATGCTTGAATTCTAGCATTTTGCACCAGCCCAGCATCAGCACAAGTCCAATCCAAGCCTCTGCTACAGTCATTTGAAAAATGGCCAACTCCAGTATCACATTTTAACTGGTCTGTACTATCTCTCTGGTGTCCGACAAGGGAAGATCTATCTGACTCCATTTCATCAACAGAGTGTTCATTCTTGATATGGTGAAAAGAAGCGGCTGACGCAAGATCTTTACCTTTTGACTCTAGGCTTAATGATGCTGGTTTTTCTGCAGAGGAAACTGATGCAACAAGGCACCCAGTAGAAGGATCAAATTTTATTGCTCCCTCCACTCCTTGTACAGAATTTATTACATTTTGGATTTTTTGCAATGAACGGTTGACCTTATTTATCTTGCGAGATGGCCATCTTAAAATTCCATGTTGTCTGCATATCCTTTTAAGCGTCGTAGGACAAACTGCAACATTATCAAAACATTTTGAAGAGTATGTGGTTGAAATGAAAGTTTCTTGCTATAAGCTATTATCTTTAAATTGAAAATGTAGCAAGCATCAACAATTTAGATTAGATTAGCCTATATCACAAGGAGAAGTACTACTTTGTATACTACAAAGCTTTAGCTAAGGAATTCACATTTTTGTATGATAAACAAATGCTAATGTATCAAAACTAGGACAGATGTAATGCTCACCACCAATACTCTTTGCAGCATCCTTGAGACTTCCAGAAAAGTATCGCTGAAGAACACTTAAACTAATATGCCTCTCGGCTGTACTGCGTTTTTTCTCCACTTGTTTGGCGGAGCTAGATTTTAACTGGAACAAGTTGAAACATGCAAGAATTAGGTTCACATATAGCTTTCCAGGATTGAACTCCAATTCCCATTCATATACAAAGTCAACGAGAAAGCTTATATTATTGTCTTTGTTGACCAGTAAACCAAAGAAACTGAACCTTTTAAACTGATAATAAGCTATATTAAAGCAAAAGAATAGGTGTTACATTTTCTTCTCCATTATTTGCAGAATATTGGAGTTTGTAGACTTGTTAATTCTTTTTCAAAGATCTCCATATGATACCGCTATATTTTCATTATCTAGTCAAAGGACATAGCAGGAAAAGTCGTTAAGTTAAGATGCCGAATCAGCTTAATACAGTTCGGCCAAAAAGGAGGGGCACCGAGCTGATTGAGAATAGCTCGGCTAAGAATATAATCACCGAACTAACATGGGTTAACTCAGTCTAAGAAGGTAAATTGAGCTGAATGAAAACAGCTCAGTAATAAGAGGTATTACTGAGCCAGTGCGGACTGACTCAGTCCAAAAGGAGGAGAAGCTGAGCTAATTAGAAACAACTCCTTAAAAGGAGAAATTGTCAAATCTATATAAATTGGTTCGGATGGAAGGAGTGATCGCCAAGCTAATAGGAAACAGCTCGGTGGAACATAGAATTATCAAGTCAGTATTAAACGGCTCAGTTGAGAATAGAAAATACGCCTAACTCAAGGAAAGTAACTTAGAAAGTGTGGGGTCCACATGAAACGGCTCGGCAAAGAGGGAAAATTCTCATTCTTCATAGAGGGGACCACATTAAAAATTCCCTTCTACAAGTTGCCAGAATTCGTGCATCTAAAACTATTAAAAAGTCAAGGGGACCACCACTCGCATGCTATCATAACTGAACAACTATGCTCTATGTCATAACAAGAATATGTCTTTCAAGAATTATTTCTCTAACGACCTAATAAGAGAACTCCACTTTCTACCACCTAGCATTTCCACGATGGGTCTCAGCATAGGATATGCTTCCTGTCAGTTACAGGAAAGACGACGTGGGGAAGAAAGGGTGGGAAAAAAGATGCTTCATCACTTCCATAAAAGGGGAAGAGAAGGAAGGAGACAAAGGATGGTGATTGAATCATTCTTCATTACTGTTATTACTACTGCATTCTTCTTACTTTCTCTATTTTCTCTTCCACAAACAAGCTCTAACTTAGACATCGGAGGGTCGTTAGCCGGAAAACCGACAATTGTCTGACCTAGTGTTAACTTTGACAGGGAAGAAGATTAGAGATCCTTACTGTTGCGGCCTGAAGAGAACCCATACTCACATCACCTCCGAGGACTGAAAATCTAAGCCGTATCAGTTAGCGCTGTCTGTGAGAAACTTTGAGTAATACGTTGAGATGCAATCGCAAGGAGTTCCATCCAGAACCTCTACTTCAGAGGAGGTATCTATCACTCTGATTATTTAGCAACTAGCAGCGATGATTGAAAAAGCAGTAGCAGAATCATGAGCCAGAGAAGGCCAGAAGATTGGATATCTGCATCCCCAATCCGGAAAACCCCAGAGGAGGGCAACAACAGGTGAAGGAACCTCTCATGTTCCTACTGCCGATCTTCATGAAATAGAGAAAGCGCCAGATCGAGAACCAGTAGGAGGATCTGCTCGATTTACCTTTCCCTCTCCATTTGAAGAAAGGGAGGAACAAAAAGAAAGTCGATCTACTCAAGCGCATGAAGACCATGAACCCTCTCTCTTCACGGAGGATATTCTGTTAGAAGATCCTTCACCTCATTTCCGTGCGCCACAATTGAAGGAATATGACGATGCTGTAATTCCAGAGGAGCACATACGTCGATTTGAAAACG
>JBAMHZ010000043.1:3965907-3977381 GCA_037177395.1 Alpinia galanga | reverse complement strand
CAAGTCAAACTTGAACTTTTCACCGTGACACATATGGTCAAACCATATTGTCAACACAAGTTGTCAAACATCAAAACTTAACTCAAGCTTAACTCGAGTGCGGTCAATCGTGACCTGGGCCAATTGCACCAACAATCTCCCCCCTTTTTGATGTTTGACAACACCTTTAAGTTAGACTAACAATGAGCCCTAACTTAAACTTCATTTGCCAAAGCATAATGAGGGTTAGCCAAACTTAAACTCATCATTCTCCCCCCTTTGGCATACATCAAAAAAATATCCAAACCTTTATGCCAAGGCATATTGACAATCATTCATTCTCCCCCTTTATAAAGGGATCCATCATACCATGATGGATCAACTCCCCCTAAAGGCTAGCTCCCCCTTGACCATTGCACTAACAATGTGGAATCCCCTAAGCCTATAGGTAAGTCAACCTTCATGTTGACCCATGGTCAATATTGATACATTCAATCGTAAAGACCATATCATATCTAGATGAACCATTTCTCCCTTTAGACTTGTTCCCCCTTGACCAATAATGTCATTGGGAAGTACCTTAGTCTATAGGAGGTCAAAACAACTCCAAATAAGGGCATAAGTTCAACATTGAATTTTTACATACTCGCCTCGCTCTCGCCCTCCTTGGGAAGTACCTTAGTCTATAGGAGGTCAAAACAACTCCAAATAAGGGCATAAGTTCAACATTGAATTTTTACATCCCTTAATTTTGAGTTTTAACTCTAATTTAATTCTCCTATCCATCCATTTCATGATGAAATTATACCCTTCCCATGCTTTCCAAAGCATATCATAGGGCTAAGAGCCGTTAACCCACTTAGAGTTGAAGAAACATAACCGAAATAACCAAAATCTTGGCAAGCCTTCGGGTCCTTGTTCATTGGCGTACTTAGCCATTCATCCTAAAAATTGTTTGCCTTCCAAAATATTGGGGTTTAAGAGTCCAATGTAAACACGTAATAGTGTTGTCACTGGGATATTTGAGTTATTCCTCAACTAAAAAGGATACAAAGTGTTATCATCCTTCATCAAAGAAATTTTTTGTGTCGACATGTTTTACTTTCAATGAGCAAGGCTTCACCACATCTTATCTTCGTGGAGAGAATCCAATAATCGAGGAAGATAAAGATGGGTATTTAATGCTCAGCCCATCATTACTTTCAATATCTAAGACAATATCAAACTTGTAATTGAACCTGTGCATGAAAATTCCAACACTATCTTTGAAAATGTGAAACTTGATAAAACCCACTTGAGGAAGAAGATGGTGGTCCCTGAACTAATGCAAGTCCAAGAATCCAACCTAGATCATTGATGTTAAGAATGCATTTTTGTATTAAAAAGAAAAAGAAAAAATATATATGAAGGTCCCACCAAGATATGAAAACAATTTAAAAGCCCATACTATATGAAAGTCTTATATGAAGTTAAGTAATCAGTAGTATGATTTGCAAGAGATATAACTGTTATGGGGTATAGACAAAGTTAAGGGACCACATGTTGTGTATGAAATACACTTCTTCATAGGGAGTCACAACACTCTCACTGTAAGCAAGACATTTTTATCTTCAAACAGAAATAAGTTGCATCTCCTTGAGGAAACAGAGAACATAGCATGCAAACCAACAAGCACTTAAATAGACCCAAATCTCAAACTTGAGATAGTGAAGACATATTACAGTAGATAAAGAAATGCATCAATGGCTAGTAGGAAGAATTATTTAACTATCTTGTAAACAATGAGACCTAGCATACACAGTTAGTGCAATTAGTGAATTCATATATAAGCTAAAAGCTAAAGGAAGCTTATTTGCAAGTAGCTCACCATGTACTAGAGTATCTTAAAGGAACATCAAAAGGGTATTTTATTTAAAAGACATGGAGGAGCAAGAAACATCATGTGGTAGCACAGTCTAACGCAAAGACATAATTCTGATCAATGACTCAAGGTATGTGTCAACTAAAATGGTTAAAGATTATTTTAAAAGACTCAAAGAACAAGAAGTGGGAGGACCCAATGAGACTTTATTGCAACAATTAGTCTACAATTATCATAGCGCATAATCCAATACAACATGATCGAACAAAACACATTGAACACTTCATCAAAAAAACTAGAGAGCCAATAAATTTGTACCCCCTATACACATGCACAACTTGCAGATATATTAATAAGGGTTAAGTAGCTCAGTGTTTCAGAATTTTGTATCAAACTAAGAATAATAAATATTTATTTATCGAGTTGAAGATGACTATGGTGAAACAAAATTTTGTAACTATATATACGTTGAAAATATTCTATAAATTATGGGATATAGTAGTAGAGTAACTAGTTTTTATGAAAGTATATTATTAGGATTTTTATTAGAAAACTCTATCATTTTATCTCATATATTACACAAGATTACAGTTAATATAATTTTCAACAATTTGGTCAATTAAAATTTGACCAAAAGATGAATGTTAGGTCTCTATTAGTCATATTATGAATCAATTGATATAAGTTTTTGGTCGACCAAAGTAAATAGGAATGACCAATGGGGCTTTGTTTATAGTTACTTTTAGTTGTCTTTTGGCATTAATGCTTGCAAGAAAAGTTCTTTAAATATCCTATATTTTAGTCAAGTCCCTAAATGAACATCAATGGGCTATGGAAGCAAAAGCCAAGGTTTCATTCTTGGATTAAAGATCTCTAGAATAACACTTAGATGGTTTATGAGGAAATGGCTAGGAGTGGATATCCAGTTCGCAAAAATTCGTGCAGACATAGAAACTCAAACAAAAATGTTAGATATTCATGTGCATATGTGATATCTATTCAGTATGTTGAATAATATAGCTTTAAAATTAAATTAAGTTATTTGCATTGAGAAGTAAACTCAAACAATTAGCAGCGAGAATCAATAATTAACAGCAAAAATAGATAATAGAGACAAGGAACCAGAACACTATTAACATAGTGGTTTAATGTGGTTTAGAAATCTCTCCTATGCCCATGACCCATGTCAGGTTAGTCCAACACTTTCCTAAATGAAAATCTCACTATGTAAAAAAGGTGGAGCAATGATGCTGAAGAAAATCTAGATCCTAGATTGTTTTATAAATTGTTATAAATTATAAAATTCCTTAACATTCTTCTTAGAGGATAAGCTCCTAAACAATTTTCACAATCTTAAGATGAATCTTACTTAGAGGATTAGAACCTACAATGTACAATTTTTCTCTTTTATAATGATAGAAAATCTGAGTGTAGAAGATTAAAAACAATTAAAAAGTTTAAACTCCGCCCTAAAGAATAAAAATGAAGCGATGAGTAGAGAAATTACCGAAAAGGAGCTTAGTTTGGTACGAAGAAAGGAACGCAGATCCACGGAGAGTTTTTTCTCGTAGAAAATGAATATAAGCTATATTATTCGAGAGGTCATAAATATATTATGCAACACTCCTCTAGAGATCATTTATGAATGATTCCTAGTAGATAGAATTGCATGTTCAATCTTATCCCCAAACCTTCGTCTACAAAAATTTAAAGGTTGGTTGACCAACAATCAATATTAATCATTGGTAATGAATAAGCATCTACGAATGGTCATTTCCAATTGTTATATGCAAAAAAATATATATATAGCTTGATAGACAGCTAGTTGAGGTATTACACCAAGTGGTCCATTGCTCATTGTTATGAGGTGTAGAATAGTATTATAACCATTACAAAGGTTTACTCCAATGTCACATTAAAGGAGTAATTTAGTGGATTTGAGAGTGACACGCTGAGCACATTGTAGGGTGGAATAGAAGTTAGTTCTCTAAACCACATTACATACTTCGGTATTGTGGTTTTTGCATATGTATTTCCATTGCATTATTTATCACACATGCACAGTGTTAATTAACATTGAATTTGAGTTGTGTTATTTATAAGAATTAGAAAAGAAAACATACCATATATTCACCCTCCAGTTACACTACATCAATCCAACAAGATCCTCCCTCTTAACTTGATACAAACTTAGGCTTTCTCGTAAAGTTTAAAGTTTATTTCCAATCCCTTTTGGCGGAGGTCAGGGATTCTTATGTGACAAAGTAGCCTTCCTCTCAATCTCTCTCTCTATAAATATGTTGAAGAAATTGACCATCCTCTTACTCCCTCTTGGAACGATGTTGAAAAATTGACCATCCTCCACTATGCACAAGACCAGAAGCAAGCTATCATGGGTTATGGTCGCCACCTCAAATTATCAAAGGATCCACAATGTTGTATTTGTGGATTATTTGAAGGAGTTGCAGCTCACAACACTTGTGTCCCCACTATAACAATGTGGCAAGGATTGCCATGCAAAGCCTACTTCATCCTCAATGCACCACGTCAACAGTTGGGGGTTTAATCTCATAGTGTGGTAGGCTTTGCTCACCTTTGACCTCAATTGCTTCTTTCTAGGCAACAAGAGGTGCAAGGTACAGCCAACTAGGAAGATTTTGAGTTCATTTCATCGAGTGAGGCAACCAGTGTTAGCAAGCATCTTGTGAGGATGGTGTTCGTGCAATAATTGACAATGCAAGCCTCCAAAGTGGTGTATGATTGAAGAAGAAGAGCTCAACATGGAGTCCAACAAGAGTTGGCACTCCCAAGGTCACGTGGTCCAATTATTTCATGTGTGTTTGTCCTTACAACTAAACCTATGTTTAAACACAAATCATAACTATGACAATAGCATAACAAAAATAAAAAAAAATGAGGAAAAATGAAGCACCACAAAAGAGGGACCCACAAACATGAAATAAAAGAACAGTTTAAAAAGATTTCAAGCCTTTATTGTTAATCATTTTCATCTCCAGTCCTCCTCCTTCCTCAACTTTCTGTCAAGTTGAAATATTAAAAGGAACCAAATTTCATAGTTAATTTTATGGTCTTCTATTTGTCTTGTGTGCGTGATTTAAAAAAGAGATTAGGTATTTTTAACCTTTTACAATATCTCTAATCTCTCAGAATTCATGTTCTTCATGCGAGAGGCAAAACAATTGAAAACTTAATCTTCTTTCTAAAATTCTCCCTTTAAGATACACTATTGGATCCATAATCTCACTTAACTTTGCAATTGTTTTTAGCATTCTCTCCCTATAATTGATGTAAACATTTACTCCTGATGGTGAAATCGACCTTTGATCAAAGCTGACAAGCTCAAATTGGGTTTTAATATTTGAGCAATATGCGTTGATGACTGAATAATATTCTCAAGGAGAAATTATTGTTCAAGGTTGACCAAACTTGGTTTGATGTTTGAAATGGGAGATTGTTAGTGCAATTGACTTTGTTAGCATGAGAGATGAAGTTCAAGTGGATTATGGAGGATCAAACATTTAATATTCAGAAGTCCAATAAGAAATTGATAAGGGCGAAGTCCAATTAGATTATGGAGAACCAAACACTTGGCATGAAAGATAAAGTCCAAGTGTATCATAAAGGATCATATACCTGGCATGTGATGGAAGTCTTAATAGATTATGGAAGATCGAATATTAGGTATGTGGATAGAAACTTGGATAGGTCTGGAGGACCAGATCTTAGGCATGTCGGTGAAGCCCCGACAAGTCAAAGAGGATCGAATGTTAAACACATAAATGGAAAGTTCAAACAGATGAAGGAGGATCGAATGTATAACAATAATAAAATTATGATAAGTCAACATTGACTAGATGCTTAACATGAGAAGGGAAGTTCAAGCAGGTCAAAGAAGACGGGATGTTTGGCAATAGTGAAGTCCTAGCAGGTCAAAGGTGATTGGATGTTAAGCGAATAAAGTCTTGGCAAGTCAAAGGTGATCGAATATTAAATACTAGACGGGTAAACTCTTGGTAGGTTAAGGATAACCAGAAACTAGGCAATGAGTGAAGTCTTAGAGATAAGGAGTCTTTCGACAAGGATGAGAAATCCTAATAGGTTGAAGTCTCAATATTAAGCAAGGATTAATATTGACCTATGCTAGTCATATAAGAAAGTTGTGGAGATAAGGATCACTTGGCATAAGAAAATTCAACATGAATACTATTTTCAGTGCTATGAACAGTAACAGTCGACGAGAGCACTTGACTACTATTGTAGTAGTTGACTATTGAATAATATGAACAATATTTTCAGCCCAAAGCCAAATCAAATAATTTGCAGTCGATCAGTATAGGTTCACCAATTGACTAATGAATCCAAAACCATAAATTTAGGAATTTGAGCGAGCTTTTGGTGTGATCAATCGACTAATAGGTAATACTAGTTGACTGATGCATCAATCACTAGTGAACTCAACAGATGATACTATTTGAGCGAATAGAAGGTATGACAGTCGATTTGAGAACTCAACTATTGGATAACAAACGATTGATGGTGTGGATAAGTGAACTGATGTCTTCGATGTCGAGCTAGAAAGAGTCATTTTGCAGATGCAACGTTCAAATTGACTAGAGCAATCAACTGATAGACAATAGCAGTTGACTACCAGGTGAAAATCAGTCCCGACCTAAAGGCTATAAAGAAGGGGTTGCAGAGGATCTTTTAAGTTGATTCTTAAAGACTTTGAAAGGGAAGTACTGCTGCATTCAAGACTTTCAAAAAGCATTTCAAAGCAACCAAACGCCAAGTAAGCAAATCACTTATGTAAATTATTCGTTTACATTGCATTTCATGTTCATTAGTATCTTTGTATTTTTTTTCTTGTATTTATTTGTTAAAAATAAGTGCTTGTAAGAGGTTTTTTCCACCTCGAGAAGGTATCCGATGAGGAGAAAACATAGTGAAATATTACTAGGACTAGACCGTGAAGCATGAACTGAGGTTCTAAACCACGTAAATTCCTAATTTATTGTGCTTGTGTTTTTTTTTTGTGTGTATTTTTGTTACATACTAACATTTTGTAGATAAGCACACGATCAACAAACGTCAATAAAAAATTACTATTCATCCCTCTCTAGCGATGTCACCAGTCCTAACAATTATCATCTTTCTAACATTTACTTAATGTCTATAGGAGTAATGTCAAACTTCACTCAGTTTCCCCCAATATTAACCTCTTGCATCGAGACCGACATTGAAACTCTAATCTATCTATCATTATTTGCAACTCTTAACAATTTATTTCTCCACATGAATGAATTTGAAATCGTCTGGGAGTTAAGGAAGAAGATTATGCTAAATGAAGTTATGTTCTTTTTGAAGATCATATGATTTATATTTCCAACAAAGGTTAGTTGTCAATTCTTTAAACATTTGTCTCAAGTGTCATGTTGCTAAGGTTTCAATTGTCATAAATGTTTTTTTTTATCTTGTAGGAATTTTCTATACTATGTCATGTTAAATATAAATAGTACTTAAACTCTATCTTTTGGAGCCTTAAAGACGGCAATGGATATATATCTTTAGGAGAATATATATATATATATATATATATAGGTAATCTAGAATTAGGAGAATATTTATTTGATAAATTACTAGGATAATTGAGAAAGAAAATACATAAATCTTGGACTTACATAAATGTACATGATATATATGATAATATAGAAATAAGAATACAACACGTCGTAAATAAACTTATGAAAAAAAATATACATATATAAAAATATTTAAAAAAAACAATAATATAGATTTATGTAATCAAATTTACACCTCATAGTAATACCGAATTACATCAAGATGACCATATAGAAAGTCACAGATTGTACCAAAATCAAAAAGAAGAATTAAGACATATTACCTAAGAAATAGTAAAGTCAGAAAATCATATTTAGATTAAAAAAAAGCATGTTAGACGATTCAAATTAAAAAAGACTTATACAAATATCATAACATATTTTGCTTGTAGGCATTTGTCCGTAACCTGTCATAACAAGAGGGCTTACTCGGATGGCTAGTGTAGCCGTGTTAAAGTCCAAAAGGGTAAGGGGTTAATTCCTGGATTTCACCGCCAGACTACCGATGACTCTACGTTTCTGCACTAGCCGTCCTGGGTTCCTGATTTATCCTCTTTCACATATAGGGATAGCAGTGGGGGGTCACTAATATAGCGGTTCCACATTTTCTATATCTAAGAGAAGCTACATTAATAGGATTAATAGGATGTACAAACTGAGATCTTAAAGAGATAGAATCGGATATATCAAACGCATCGGCTGTTGATAGAATCGGTAGAAGATATAGAGGAAGTAGTAACAAATAGAGATTACACACTCATAAATGAGTTTACATCAAAACCCAAGGACATAAAAGAAAAATATGAGCTAATCCAAAGTAATTTAGAGGAGCTTGACTCTCTAAATATAGGAGATTACCAAGAAGGAGAAGAACAAGAGGGTGAGTTAAATCTCATATACAACTAATACTATGTCCAACCAGTAATGAAACTTGCAGGAAGGCATAGAATATATCCCTTCTAAGCATTCTAAGCATTTTCTTTTCTCTATAGTTTTCTTCTTCTTCTTTCTACCACTGGCAAACTTTAACTTAGGTATCGGAGGGCCGTTAGTCGGAAAATCGGCAGTTGTCTGACCTAGTATTAATTATGGTAGGACGAGAGAACTGAAGAAGATCATCCGTCAACCATCCTCTTTTACTGTTGTAGTTTAGAGAAGAACTCATTCTCGCGTCGCCATCTCTGAGGATCCGAAAATCCCAAGCCACATAAGTTGGCTCCGTCTGTAAAAAACTACTGAGTAAGATGTCGAGATGCAGTCATAAGGAGCTCCATACCGTACCTCCACCTTCGATGAAGCTCCTCTCACCTTGACTCCATCGCAACTGACCGCCATCATCGAAAAAGCAGTGGTCAATTCCTGGGCCAAAGAAGGACAAAGAGTGGAGTATCCGCAACCCCATTCTGGTGAACAACCAAGAATAATAACCAAAGGTGAAAGAACTTCACCTCCCCCTACCACTGCCTTCTAAGCCCCTAAAAGGAATACCTCCAAAGAGCCCACAAGAGAAACCAGTGGGTACTCATACCCTGCTCCATATGAAGAAAGAGATGGACAAGCAGAGAGTCTCTCTACATAAGCTCGAGGAGACTGCGAGCCCTCCCTTCATAGAAGACATCCTCCTGGAGGATCCCTCTACCTATTTTCATGCCCCTCACCTGAAGGAGTACGATGATACTGTGGACCCAGAAGAACATGTCCATAGGTTTGAGAACACTGCCCTTCTCCACCGGTACTCTGATGCCATTAAATATAAGGTGTTCCTTAATACCTTGGGATTTTCCATGCAAAGATGGTTTAATACCCTGCGCCCCTATTCCATAACTTGCTTTAAGGATATGAAGACTACTTTCCTTAAGCATTTTTCTAGTTGTAAACGATATCAGTAGACAGCCTCAAGTCTTCTCTATTTGAGACAGGAATCCCATGAATCACTGTGAAGCTACATCAAATGCTTTACTAAAATGGCAATGGAGATTCGCACTGTCACTCCTGATTTCTTAGCGGTGGCTATATCCCATGGGATGAGAGAAGGGCCCTTCCTTAGCTCTCTGCTCAAGAAGGCTCCAGTAGACTACAAAGAAATGTTGGGCCATGCTGAGAAGTACATCAATGAGGAGGAAACCTTAAAGGCCCGATGAATGGCCAAGGGATCCGCCTCCACTCCTACTGAGAAGAATCACCCTTCTCATTGTCAAGCTCCACATTCCAGAAGAGAACTGGGCAAACCTTTGCCCTTGGAGGCCCCACACCGAGGACCCTTCTTCCCAGGAGGTTTCTTCCCCGTCATCCTCACTCGGAAGCACCTCGCCCATTGCCCATGCGAGTGATGGTAGCAGAAGCATTGCCCATCCCTCAAACCACCCTGGAGAGGAAAATGGAAGTCTTCGACCGGTATGATATCTTACGATGCCCTGCCAGATATAGGGGATTTCCCAAAAATATCCCCTCGCCACACTTCTACTAGTACCATATGGACTATGGTCACTCCAGCGATTGCTGTTATGGGTTACAACAAGAGCTAGATCATATTCGGAAGGAATACCCTTACCCCCAGCCTCCACCTGAAGTTGCTAGCAGAGGGAACAAAAGACCCTGGGCCACCAGCCGAGGACCTTACAATGGAAGATGACCGCAAGCTCCTCAAATGGAGAACGCCCCATCATTGACTTAGGGAGATGCCCTAAAGGAGACTGAACCTAACCCAGGAGCGCTAATCATCCTTGAAGAAGCTCCCTCCCAGGGAATCATACATGTGATCGCCGGAGGACCCACTGATAGCGATTCCCATAGGGCTAGGAAGTCTTATGCCCGTCTCATGGAGAACCTAGCTATCGGAGAAGGTCGAGCCACCTAATCAATGCCCTCTATGAGTTTTGGGCCGGAGGACTTGAAAGGTATCCTCCTACCTTATACTGATGCTTTAGTTATTCATATAACCCTAGTGAATTATGAGGTGACACGTGTGTTGGTGGACTTTGGGAGATCGGTCAATATCCTATTCCAAGAAGCTTTCCACTAGATGCAACTTGAGGGAGCCCAGATAGAGGCTGTGGCTACAACTCTGTTCAGATTTGCCGGCCATGTGGTGTAGCCAGAAG
This sequence comes from Alpinia galanga, assembly GCA_037177395.1. Lineage (NCBI taxonomy): Eukaryota > Viridiplantae > Streptophyta > Magnoliopsida > Zingiberales > Zingiberaceae > Alpinia > Alpinia galanga. Next base: position 3,966,801 of record JBAMHZ010000043.1, on the reverse strand, counting down.
GACAAATAATGTTACCCCTCACTCTGGGAAGAGGCTGAGTCAGAAGACCTGCATAACTCCCTTCTTGATCGTGGATGCTCCTTCGGCCTACAATGCAATCCTTGGGAGGCCATTTCTCTTAGCATTCAAGGTCGTGGCCTCCCCATACCTTCAGAAACTCAAGTTTCCTGTGGGCCGCCTAGTTGGAGAGGTCAGTGGAGAGCAAAAAGTAGCTCGGAGCTACTATATTGAAATAGTCTGAGTCGATAGTAAAGGAGCTCAGACAGATGACCCAAAATGAAAAGCTCCAGCCATCCCCGAAGTATACATGCTGGAGGAGATTGATTCGAAGATAAAGGAGGTTGAGGAGGGTGAGCTTGTGGAAATAGCTGAAGGTAAGCTGGCCCAATTAGCTGAGCAGCTAGACGTGAAGGACGACCTCATCTCTTGCCTTCGGAGGAATGAGGATATGTTCGCCAAAGATATCCATGACATTCTGGCATACACCCCGATGTTATCGAGCATCACCTTAACATCCACAAAGGAGCTCGGCCGGTCCATCAGAAGAAACACCACTTTGGGCCAGAGAAAGACAAGATTATAGCCGAGGAGGTCGACAAATTATTTTAGGTGGGACATATAATAGAAATTTAATTCCCTGAGTGGGTTTCAAATGTTGTACTTGTGCCCAAGCCTTCGGGGCAATGACGTATGTGTTTAGACTTTTGAGATTTAAATAAAGCATGCCCTAAAGACTGCTGTCCCTTGCCTCGTATTGACCAATTGGTAGATTCTACGGCTGGGTATGAAGTAGTGTCACTGATGGACGCTTATCAAGGGTACCACCAGATCCGTTTGGCTACGACCGATCAAAAGAAAGTCAGTTTTGTCACCTATGGAGGTCTTTATTCTTAT
>JBAMHZ010000043.1:3954902-3965807 GCA_037177395.1 Alpinia galanga | reverse complement strand
AGGTGTCAAAAGGGATGTCTGAACCTAGTCAATCAAGTGGGAGTAATATGTCTGGTCACGGGGTTACTTCTCAAAAGCCCAACTTACAAAAAAGCGTTCATAAGATCAAACCTAAGAAGAGGTTTGATATTGAGAAAGAGGCATTGATTACGCTCTTAGTTGACGATGATGAACCTCAATCAGTTGAGGAAGCATTGAGATGTAGAGTTAGAGAAAAGTGGAAAGCAGCAATGGTTGAAGAGATGGAGTCTATGAAAATAAATAAGGTTTGGAATTTAGCCGATCTTCCTCTTGATCGAAGGGCTATTGGGAATAAGTGGATTCTCAAAATAAAGAGGAATGTAGATGAATCAATTAAACAATACAAAGCTCATTTGGTTGTAAAAGGATTTACCAAACTGGAGGGTATTGACTTTGAAGATACATTTTCTCACGTAGTGAAGTTTGTGTTAATATGAGTTATTTTAGCTTCTATGGCACATTATAACTTGGAATTAGATCAGATGGATGTAAAAACTGCTTGTCTTAACGGTGAGCTTGATGAGGAAATCTATATGGTTCAACTAGAAGGTTTCATTACTGAAGACCAAGAATAGAAAGTATGTAGATTGAGAAAGTGATTAATTAAAATGAATGGATTCAAGCTAAAAAGGAATATTAAATAGATTTACATCTTTTAAAGATTATTCACTGGTTGATCCATTTCTGTTATATATAGAAATGATTGTGAATATTTAATATGGAACATACTTTTGATATAATAACATTATTATGAGGGATTAGAGATGTTCATATTGATGTAAATAAAGATAATTTAATCTGAGTAAATAGCAAGACATGAAAATCTCTAAAAGAATGGTTGTGTCATTGGGAGATTGGATGTCTCCTGGATGAAGGCTATATGCCACCAGGAGAAAGACTATGTGTCATTATGAGAGTGATTATATACCACTTGTGGAGCGACTAAGTTAGATGTAATAACTTTTCTTAGTATTTTTCACTTTATAAGCAGCTATGTAAGGTATAACAATTTTCTTAGCAATTAAATGCTCAGTGTGTTTGCTGTCGCACGAACCATTTTTCTAAGTATGAATTGGATGTTTTTCTATTGGTCTATGTGACTATTCATCTCTATTTTTAATTGTCTAAGTGACTATATAGTATTTGTGACTAATGATCTCTAAACTTAATCGTCTATGTGACTATCTAGTCTTTGTGACTAATAATCTTTGAACTTATTAGTCTTTGTGACTATTTACCTTTGTGGTTTAACTTAGACAAGCGAAAAATGTAAACAGTATCCACACGTCTACATATTCTTTTGATGAATGTGCATATGTGGGTATAGTGTGGGCATAGTGCATGCTTGCACAAGGGATCATGGATGCATTTCTCCCCTATAAAAGGCTGCGTCCAAGGTAATACAAAGTGTGTGATGAAGTGTGGTGAAAAGATTCAAGTGAGAGGAGTTCAGAGAGATTTCAAGGAATAGTTGTCGGAAGTCTGCCACGACTGTGTGTCCAGCGGAGAGAAAGAACATCCGAAGCGCGAGAGAAATTTAGTTTGTGGATCAGTAAGAGTGGTTCAATATTGTGATCATCCTTCAAATTGCGAGCAAAAGATTGAGAGATCTCTCCTTGAATAATCTACTTTGACCACCAACGGCAACTCAAAGAGATCGGCAAAAAACTCACTGTAAGTTTTTAATTATAGCATTCAAATTCACACAATGGTTACCAAATTTCAACAAATTCTGATATTTTACCAAATGAGCCAGTTGAAGGTTAGTAATTATTCGAACAACCTTAGAACTTCAAACGAATACTCGAAATCGATAAATAAGGAAACAAGGTGATCCGGCATGATGAATTCAATGGTGGTCTTGATTTATTATTTTAACCTTTCAAAGTGTTTCAGAGGTCAAAAGGAAAGGAATATAAAAAATGCTTTGTCTAAAATGCCTTGATAGTCTTTTTAGTGGCGAATATAAAAAAAAATAAGAGTATAAATGGATCCCCAGGAGAACCATAAATATAATGGTGACCTTATATTTTTGTTGTCTTGATCACTAAAAATATCATCAACATGTTTTATTTAATATATTCAAACCAAAAAGTAACAATATAAATGAACTCCTAAAAGCACCATAAACATGATAGTGATCTCATAGCATCAAAGTATTTTGGATAAAACACCATGATGAATTTCATATACAAGGATCAAAATAACAATATAACATAGTTCTACAATCTGCCTCTCAACTTTCATGAGCCCAAGCCAGCTTACGAGCGAAGAATTGGCTGCCTTCCCGATTGAATCTTTCGTCTTCGGACTTACACATGCTACTCTGTGCAAGCTTGCAGGCTTTTCATATCAAATGCATTAACACTGCTGCTGCTGCTCAATGGCATTTCCAATTGTCAATTGAAGCATTGCACCCCTTCATGTATCGTTTCAATTGACCTCCAAAGTAGAACTCCGAATTCGGTTTCTTTTTCAGACCAAATCAAATGCAGGTATAAGATGCAGAATCCTAATCAGTTTGAACTACTTACTGACCTCAAAAGCCACAAGAAGGTTCAGTCCTGCTTCAGTATTAAATGGATGAGCAAATCATTGTGCTAATCTTGCCATCGAATAACTAGAGATTGGAATATCATGGTTTTGTTTGGATGCTACCAGATTCTCAAAGATGAACAATTCTGACATGCTACAAAGTCATCCACATTTCAACAAGAAGACGAGTTCTACACTATCGCAATTAAACAGTGCTTAACAAGGTAGTAAACTAAGATGGGCATTCACCTCAAAACTAATCCAACAGTAGCACATCCCTAACTAGGTTATATTACAACTGAAAGTTTACACTTGAACATGGAAAGAGAACTGACAAAAAATTTCCAGATCCATAATTTAAGTCCCAGTTAGGATCTAGGCCTGAGTCGCAAAATGGTTGGTGGTCTTCCACTCCTTTTCATGATCATAATCATCTTTCCTGCAATGACAAGCATCACACTCATTTTCTCATTTGGTATCTACTTGTTATAGGTGTTCCACCAAACTCTGGATATGCCTCAATATCAGAATCATCCTCTGAAAATTTTCTCGCAGAGTGACTAGTTTCAGAACTGGAATTATTCTCGTTACTCAAAATTAGGTTATCTTCTTCGTTTGCAATTTTTTGGCCTGCATCTTGCAGGATCTTCGGTTCAGCTGGAGAATGTGCCATCGATGCCGCATCAATTATTTGGCTTGACTTCAGTTTTTCCCTGTTTGTTATTTCAGTTCTATAGCTCTGCATGTCCTGATATACCTGAAATGTAAAATAGATTATTTCTTGGGGTTCGATATCCCTTGCAAAAATGTTTCAGTTGTTGATGGTTTCTTACATCCTTCTCGCTCTCTGGTAATTTGCTCCACAAGTCCCGAATCATTTTATTGATTTCTCGGCCCTTTCTAGGATAGAGTGGCTTAAGCTTCGCCTGCTGCTCAGCAAAGAATAAAGGGTACCCACTCTTGTTTGGTTTTGGTTTTGGATGATTTGGGTTGCTTTTACTAAGCTTCTTTATAGCGCGGCCACCATTCCGTCTCTCCAGGTTGCTATTGTCAACGACCTCTGCATGCTTTGTCACTTGCAGGTCAGTCTGTCTAGGAATGTGATAGAGAACACCTTTGAGTTTTTCTGCTCCGATAGTAACAGTCACGAAATAGCCCTGCTCAAATTTTCCATCAATTACTCCAACAACTTTCTGATAAGGAGATGAGGCCGCCAAACCTGGAGATATGGTAAAAGGTAGTTACACCAAGGCAAAAGCTTCCTATCGTCACAAAAAAAAAGAGTACCAAATGAGAAAACAAATTTAATTAAAATATAATTTAGAATCAGTATCTTGTTCATATAAAAGAGCAATCTATATATTGGCCTCTTCTCACCAGGTGCTTAATCAGCATAATTCTCGATATATGATAGTTGATAATTTAAAGAAACTGAATGTTCAAAGAGATGCTACAATAAATCATTAGTCCCGACCATCTTAGTCATCAATGAACTACTCAGATTCCTTAGATTCTTAAATCACTTTTTCTGTTACCTAGAGCACATGTTATCTCTCATGACCGTTTACACATTTAAATCTAACATGTTGCTATCATCTTAATCTATCTTCTATTCGTTTTTGTCAACTATCGAAGCTATATCAAGTTTCTCTTTGATGTTATTTTTTTTATTTTATCTTCTGAGTTATCCTATGCATTGCTCTATAGATTGATCTTAACATTCACATCTTTGCTACTTTAACTTTTTTTCCTTTTTTTGCAATTGATATTTTCTAACTTTCTATCAATTAATCTGATCAATAAAATACAACAGGTCATACTATAATCTTATAAAAAAAATTCAAAGAGCTTAAGGGGCACAAAAATCTCTAGAGGCTCTTCTTCATTTCAATCACACATAATTACAAATTAATCACATCTTATCATTATACCCTTAATAGAGCTAAAAGAAACAAATAAGGAGGTTTTTATTGAAACCAACTTTATATTGCATTTACAACTTCAACATAAACTTGTACGTAATTTGGTTAGTGCATGCCAGATCCATACAAGAGGTGGAGTTGAATTCCTCAACTAATGTAAAGGTATGCCTAATCTTTTAATGTCTGTCATGATCTCCTAGCAAATGCTCACTCGTATGCATGCGTTCATAGGCATTAGTAGTGTGTAAGTTACCTGTGAAAATAAGAATAAAATAAACAAACTCACTATTTTTTCTCCTTCGTTTTTGTGAAATAGCCTGAGTTTCAGAAGATGGTTCTATTTCTTCCAAGGATCTCTCGGTCAGACCTGATGTTGCCGAACTCATGTTCATGGAAGCTATAAGACAAGAACACATTGAGATACAGGACAATTGCCCTGTGACACATTATTGCATATGCAAACAAACTGGAAGGTCTAACCTGATGATCGAAAGAAATATACTTGCTCATAATTACGCAGCAAAGACATGTAGTTTTTGCGAACTAAGTAAGATGCACTTGTGGTAGTGGATGAGAAAGTAAAAGCAGAAGTTACTTCTTTCAATTTCCGGTCTTCAATTACCTTGACCAAATAACAATAATACCAATTATTAGTTTAAGTGGAGCCTAACAACCAAAAGAAAAGAGAACCAGTCTTTTTTCATGCATACAAGAGTTGAAGTAACTCATTCCTTCATTAACTAAATAAAATTAAGACTGTATTTTGCTAGCCAAATACTTAAAAGAATAATTTAACACCAATAAAATTCTTGAATAATCATTCAATGAAGATAATGCAGCGCTACATGAACCAATGGAAGTGCAATATCTGTCAGATAAAAAAAAAAAGATGCAATACATGCAGAATTTCAAATATTATTTTGTTGTTGGCAACCATCAACATAAATCTTGATCAAGGACTCAAAAAGTAACAATACTTCAGGCTTCTTAAATAGACTTCCCTGAGGAAACAAATAGCTAAGCTAAGCTGATGTGTCAGAAAAAGTAACTTAACAAACAACTCACAACAAAGAGAAGAAATATTTTCATTAACAGCAATTTTAAAAGCAATGCTAGCATGTGAAAACAAAAGAAAGAGTAGTTCATTCTGGTCTGCAAATCTGTCGAACTAAAACAGGCTCATGAAGCCAACAGAACTATCATATTGAGAACTAAGATCCCACTAAAATATACGATTGCGGCATATTGTATTACTGCAATTGTTCACAACCAACACACTGCAAAGTTTTTCAACCTCTCATCATATAATATTCCTATCGTTAGAATGACAAGTTGAGATAACATCCTTATTAATGAGAATACAGTTAAATTATAACTGGGCTCATGGTCCTTAGCATGAAATTCTGGAGTACTTGCATGTTCAAAAATATTTAATCATGGAAACAGCATTTCTATTTGCAGGCTAAGGATTACCTGCACTAGTGGATACATTCCAGTCAAACACTAGAAAGTGATCATTCACTCTGATACTAATCAGAGATATACCCTTTTTAATGTCTAATTTAGTCATAATTAGTACACAAGGATTTCAATTCTATATATCCTTCAAGCAATTTATTAACTATTCTTATGAGTTTCTGGAGAACATCACCGAAATGATATGGTGCTTGTCAGTGTCAAGCAAATAACAATAAGTTAACCATAACACAGTATAAAGTTTTAAATTCTTGAGCAAAAGTTCCAATATGGCTTACCTTTTCAATGCCTCCTCGGGATGTTACCTCAACAAAAAGACAATGAAGGTCAAGCTCCTTACCCCCGACAGTTGGCACCCTTCACAAGAAAATAAATCACAAGGTTAGATACCAGATATGTTCAATATATAACCTTTCAGCAGTATATCTAAAGGAAATTATCAAGATGCTTAAGTATACAAATGAACAAAGATAATAGATAAATTCAGGTAGTACTTTAATCTAGCATCAGGTCAAACAAAACTAGTGAAGAGAACCAAACTTAATTAAAAATGAAGATAGAGATAACAAGAGGTGTTGGATCTTCTGTTAAAGGCCCAACCATGATGTAACTCCGAAACAGAATAGCTTAATCCCTATAAACTTGATAAATATACAACCTATACCTAAAACCACATATTGCCCTAAACGTTAATTAATATCACCAGAAATAGCACCATTGTGGGAGACCTTACCTAGGCCAGATATGACAGGGATCCCCATAAACATATAACACTCCAACGGATAAGACACACTTGATGAAAAAAGGGGCCCAACATAGCACTGAATACTCAAATCTTACAATTTTAATGATACAGAAAATAAAAGGCTTTTTAATTTAGAACTTCTAATACTTTTGCATTCCCTCCTAACAGAGAACTCAACTCCTAGCACATTGTTGTCATCTTCCTTTGGTTGTCCTTGAGAATGAGGTACATCATCGTAGTTTTGAATCTTTTTCTTGGATGTCCCTTCCTATGAGGGATAGTTATATCTTCTCATCTATTCGACATGTGACAATGTGAGCATTAACTTCATTGACTTCCTATTCCTGTTCAATAATCTTTCTCAATGACTTACAAAATGTTGTGACTAACATAAGGTGGCAACACTAAGCTGTTTCCATTGTGGTCTAACATTTGTAGAAAAGTCAACATAAAATGTGAAGGCTCGAATGTGATCAATGTCTAAACTTATTAGTGTCATTGATCTGTGTAACTTCATTCTTAATATCATCATGTACCTCTCATGTATGCTCAATGGAACTCCCAATTTGGTATCAAGAAGTAGATAACAAAATCACTCTCCAGGTTGATGAGCTTTATACTAATAAGTAACTACAAAGATTCAACAAGAAACCATATCCAGTGACTGTGCCTTTTCAAAAGGATGCCTTGTGTTCTTATCTTATTATGTTTATCATCTTTATTTATTGGTCTCTTAGGATCATATGCCGCATTTTAATCTGTGAACATAAGCCATGATCAGTAGTATGCTGCAAGTTTTTTTGTTTGAAGGGGTCAAATTATTACAGGGATTTTTCTAAGGGTGAGTCTTGTGGATCAATTAAATATTCTTTATTGTGAAGGATTGTTAAGTGAGAAAATATGTTGGTAATCACTAAGTGCACATTTGCTTCTTATAGGGACCAATTCATCATCACACACTTTTGGGTGTTATTTTCTTAAGCACAAAAGTTGATGTGAGTTTTATATTCTTTACTTCTTTTTCATCTTAAACTAATATGCTTTTGGTTTGGGAAAATTTGTGCCTAAGGTTATATTCACACTCTCTCAGATTTATAATAGGTTTTCTTTTGCTTAAGATAGTATTAAATGTCTGCAACTTTATGATAGGCTTTTTCTGATAAAGTAAGAATAAATAGTTCAACCTCTCTTTGGATTTCTAGCTAAATTCATCAATGAATTGGTTAATGGTGTGCTTCATGAATGTTCACAGAGCATATAATATGTTCAAATTGATTTCTATATTATGCCTCATGTAGAGATTATCGTTTAACATTTATCAATTTGGTATAAATTCAGTATGCAGAAGTATATGTCTTTTATTCTGCATCACATTAAGGTCAATGTTTAAGGGTCAGTTTTCTAATTTGTTCTTGTTACACTACCCAGGTTAGATTCGCTCAGGTAGTCCTAACTCGGAAAGGATTCTATTCCTGACAAACTTGGCAAACAAATAACCTATCCATAAATAATTAATTTCCCTAAACAAATATTAAAATAACCTAGCTTGCTATGACTTACTAAAATTAAATCATACAGTTTTCAAACTCATGAAATTTAAAGCTTCTTAATTTTTTGGCAATACAAAGTAAAGGGGAGTCTTCGTGCAACGGTAAAATTGCTACTGTGTGACTTGATGGTCACAAGTTAGTCACGGAAACCTAATATGGTCTGACCCTTCCCTAAATCCCCACATTGATGGAAGCTTCGTGCACCAAACTGCCCTTTACAAAATTATCATATCTTTTTTAAAAAACTTATCATAATTCGAAAAGAATTATTATAGCCACCATGGTTAGTGCTCATAGTTGCTTAGAATCCATATAGATATTCTAATATAACTCTATTTGGAGCAAACTTTGACCCATTAGTTTCTTCGTAGTAAATTTAACATTCCTTATCATTGCATTGAGTTACAAAGGTTCAGTGAAGGCATTGACAAAGTTTTTCTAATACTAGGATCAGTCAATTTAACAATGCATTTATTTCTGTTATAATTTAAACAATGCAATGATTCATAATACAAGAAACAGACGTTGGTCTCTCATGCAGAAGAAAATGGTCTCGTAGCTAAGCATGCATACTGTGTTTTTCCTTCAACAGAAGTAGGAAAGAAAGAAGGAAAAAAATTAAATCACCAATTCCTCTTGTTTATTTTGAAGGTAATAGAGAAGAGGAAGGAATTTCATTCCGTCCAATTCCTCTACTGCATTTCCACCTAAATCAAACGGAAACGGAGGAAAATGATGTCTAGGCATCTAACAAAAAAAAAACTAATTAATATAGAATTATTATTTTCCTTCTGTCCAAGTAAGTTAAGAATGAAGTTGCTTAGAAATAAAATGAGAATTTATTTCTTTTCCTTTCACTTAAAATTAGTTTCACTTCCCTCCTAATCCAGGAAAACTCAGTGAAAAAATAGCAGGTAGTCACACCTTAACTTTGTCCCAAGTCTGGAGTGAAAATCCTCGAGAGTTTCCGCAAACAACTTCGGATCAGCAATGACATCCTCATACTTAGCCAAAGGTTCAGGATAGTGATGATCCACCATCGCAGTCTCCAAATCATGCTTGCCCTTCTCAGCAACTTCGCTTCCCCTCTCATTTTCCTCCATTCTAACTGCATCATCAAAGACAAAATTAGCTCATGTAATAATAATAATAAACATTCAACTACAATCAGAATGGCACTCTTAATCCCACTTCGCCTGTGCCTTCTGGGTAAAAATAAGTCCAGAACTGCTTGCCCTAAAAGCCAGATAGGGTTTCAAATGAAACAACTTTTGCTCGATAGCGATTACCACCAAAGACATAACCTCCATTAGATCCGCAAGCGAAAAGGGAAGGAACTTTAAGCTTCGAGTCATCAATAAAAAGAAGAAAAACCTGGTGATAACTAACACCATTCTGATCTTTCTTCAACTGCTGTTATATGCGAAAAAAAAATGCATACGCAGCAACAAATCACAAGGGAGAAGAACTACAACCCTAAAACTATAACAAAAACTTAATCCAGAAAAGTGAGATGATAGGAAGAGCAGAAGAATGCTAACAAAAAATTACCTTTCGTGCTCTCCTTCACCGGGAAAGTATGCTGCGAGGTAGTGAAGCTGCAGGGCAATTTAGAGGTGCCAACCAGCTCCCGAGAAAAGACATGTACAAAGAGAACGCACCCGGATATTCTACCTTTTGTAGAATTGGAAATTCAATTAGAGCCTGGCTTGGTGGCGCTAGATTTCTCTCTTTGTCTCCAATAAAAATGATGGTACAGAGATGGGTATTTTTTGTAGTTTCCCCCGTAGAGTACCACGCCGTATCTAGTGAAGTAGGTATGTATATTTATTTGTGCGATTTTATTTTCTAAATTCGTTTCTTTTATTTCTCAGATCTACCCCGACAACTACAAGGGTCTACCTTTAGATGCCCTAACAAAAATTTTATTTTCAAATTTTTTTACCCTGCTTAAGTACCCTTCGTAAAAAGATTTTGTTATATGTATATCTTTGTGTAAGCAATCTTGTTATTACAATGAAAAGTGAAATTATGATTTAATAATTTTTACAATAAGAGAGATAAATCATATAAAATATTTTTTATTCAATCAAATGTTAATAGAGCGGAAGAATAGACATGGATTTCTTATTCATTTTAATAAATTTATCGCTGTACTAACTATCTAATATTTTTATAGGAGCATAAAAAATGTTTTTATCCTAGACATAGGAGGGATACTGTACTTCGGAAAAATATTTGATGGATATTTAAAGTATCATTGCTGGAATCTCAATTGGAATATATTCCCATTGAATGTGTTATCATAAGCACTTTTGAATTTATTTGATAGGTAAATCATGAAAAAGATTAGTTATTTCTAAAATTAATTGGATAGATGATGATCTAAATATCTGACTTATTAAAAATATATATAGAGAAAAAGATATATTGATATAGGCACACAATCTCTTTTGTAAAGAAGAACTCACTGTGACCACAAAGGAAGCTAATAAAAAGAAAGAGAGACTAGTCATTTATAAGGGATTTACAGAGATAAAATAAAAAGGATCTCACAATTAAGATCGAAGAAGTGCGACGGAGATTTACTATCGAATACAAAGGGCATATTAAGCTCCATAGCCGCAAGGGATAGTTTTTGAAATTTCACAAGGTA
>JBAMHZ010000043.1:3912067-3929798 GCA_037177395.1 Alpinia galanga | reverse complement strand
AACAGCGCAAATTGAAAGAAAGTTATGTAGTCGGATGGAAATCAACTGGAGAAGGGAGCAATGAAGGACGAAGTCTGGATCCATTCGAAGGAAGAGGAAGGAAGAATGACAGGAAGGAGAAGAGAGAAGGTCGGCTCGTTGCATATAAAGCGGCAAAGGAAAAATAAATCTTTAAACAAACCCTATCTCGCAGAGGCATGGCCCAGTTAAGGTTCATTACCCGTTGTTATTAACAAGTCTAATCAAGGAGACCTATTAAGCAGGGGATGATTCTGCAATAGGACTATAGTTAGAATAAACGGTTATTCTGACTGTTTTGAGGGGATGCTAATGATACTGCTATTGCTATACTCTATGACCTGATAGGTCAACGAAAAGAGGGACCTGGAGCTAGGTCAGGTGATCGAGTCAAAGAGAAACATCCCAGCTCGAGTTATGGTCGACCGGGTCAGAAGGAAGCAGCTAAGCACAAGGAAAAGATGTTTTAGCCGAAGTAAAGTGGCTCAGTTGGGAAAAGATGTTGACTGGAGGCCAAATGACGCGGCCAGGAGAGGATGTCGACTGGGAGCCAAACGACTCAGCCAGAAGATGATGCCGACTGTGCCGACTGGGAGCCAAACGGCTCGGCTAGGGGATGATGCTGACTGGGAACGGCTTGGTCAGGAAATGATGCCGACTGGGAGCTAAACGGCTCGGCTAGGAGATGATGCCGACTGGAGAGCCAAATGGCTCAATCAAAAGAAGACGTTAATAGGAAATAAAGTAGTTCAGCCAGAAGGAAGTGCTAGACCAGAGTGGAGTGACTAGGATAAGAAGGAAGAGTCTGAGATGAATAACAATGGCTCGGCTAGAGACCTGAAGAATTGACTCAGCCTGAAACGTCTCGGAAGAAAAGTAAATCCCCTATTTATCATGAGGGGGACCACATAAAGGATTCTTCCCTTTTTAAGCAAGTGTAGGCATTTCCCGCATGATCCCCGCACGAAGGCATCTTACATTATTGAGGACACCTCATATTACAGAGAGAAGAATATTCTTCCTAAGGGCTACACCCATAACGGCCTGACAGCCTGGCTTCTGCCATCTGATATCCTCCCATTGGTGGAAGTATAAAAAATCCTCTATGTCTCTTATAAAAGGCAGCTGAAGGCAAAGGAGAGGGGGGGGCCCAATCATATGAACTTCTTCTTCTTGCATTATCTTTGGTCTATTCCTTCTCCATCTACAAGCTCTGTCTTAGGCATCGGAGGGCCGTTAGCCGGGACACTGGTGGCCGTCTGACCTGGTGTTAATTTTGACAGGAGAAGAAAATCAGAGACCTTTATTGTTATGGCTTGGAGAGAACCCATCCTCACATTATCTCCGAGAACTGAAAAATCTAAGCAGCATCAGACATGGTTTTATCTAAGATGTCTTTTGATACTTACTGGAAAATATTTTATTTCTTTGCAGACTGTAAAGGAAAAGTTGAACTAAGTTGCACGTTCTATTGGTCAACCGTTGAATGGTATGTCATTACCTATCAGGTTTACATTTGTGATGCCACAAGTAACTTGTAATGGGCAAGATTGAACTTCAATAAGTCATCTTAAAACTCTTGTGATGCAATACATATTTATCAATTTATCTTCTTATCAAATTCCAGGGAACTCATTATAAATTGTTTTGTTCTTTTTGAAAGTAACAAGCCAGTTGCTCAATCATTTATAGCTTTTACTGTTATGTCCAGTAATTTGACAAATTTTTATTGTTATTTGCAGTTGATGCACTCTTTTTAAGGTATCATTTATCTACTTGTTTTTAGTCTAAACTCTTTTTTTTACTATGACAATGTCTCCTTGGTTTCTACTGAACTGTGTCTACACGCAGGCACCCTTTGAAGAAGTGCCAGAATTATTTGCTGGCCGCAGGGTTTTCTTACAAAAAGGTTTTGCTTATGTTGCGATGAATCAGGTCCATGTTAAATTTATCATATTTATACTTTCAAACTCCATAGGATGTGATTATAACCTTATAATTGTTTGGAACTTTTTTTCAGGTTGTGTCCCTTGTTGCCACTCAATTCCGAAGCAATCTCTCAAAGTCCCTCGTCTTAACCAACAGGTGACTATTCATGTAATTGATATTCAATATTGCATTTGTTGGGGTTGTCATTGCAGTCAGAGGACAATTGCCCTGTGGAATTTGACGATTTTAATTTTTCTTTGCTCCACACCTATGATATTAGATCAAATCAAAAGAAAGATATAAAAGAGACACAAGTTGCTTAAAGTAACTTTGTGGTGACACATTAAGAATGTATCCTCTACTCCTTCCACACAACACGAATCTTCCAACATAGTGCTGAGTGTGAGCATCTAACTTGCAAGGAGGAAGATGGTTGTATGTCAAAACCGACTCCAAGGATGGCAACATCAATGACACTGATAAAAGGGAGAGAGTGAGGTGGCTGGGTTTCTAAAAAAACTAACATCCATATCATCTCAACCTAGGCTATATATTCATAACTAATTAATTGAGATTCATGTTAACCATTGGATTTAGAATTAGTTAGAGATTTAATCTCAATTAATTTGCAGTTAGATCTAATAATTAGAAGAGTATTAAATTAAATCAAATCATTTAATTATATTTATCTAGATTAATTTCGAAATTTTAATTAAGAAGTTTCAAGCATTTCAATAATAATTTTAAAACCATTGTAAAATTATTTCAAAATTATATTTCACTCCAAATTAATTCTTCCAATTCTAGTAAAATTAATTTGAGTTAAATGCATGGCCTCAAATTTTTATTGCTCGAGTTAACCATTTATTTTCTAATTTCTCTCCCACAATTAAATTGAACAAATTAAGTATTAATTTATCCCAATTAAATTTTGCATTAATCAAATTATTAAATTATTTATTTAATGATCTAAGTGATTTAAACATTAATTATTTATCAGTCTTCCTTGGCTACTGCATCCAATGCTGAAAGAATATGTTTTTGTGTGAGACTCTATATGCTCCTAAAATTATTTGACTTTGCTATGACATGCCGAGAACTATTCTCAATTTGCATCCACTATACATAAGTTTAATTCTAGTGGTATGATATAATCTCCATTTACCAGAAGTGATAAGTCTTGTTGATCATTCTGTTATCTCTAAGGCTAGCAACATACTCAATGCAAAGACACATGCAACCCTTTTAAGGGAGCAAATTCATATGCATCTAAGAATGTCAATCCACTCATAAGATAGGTAATGATCTTAAATTTAAGAACTAATTGCACTTGCTTGCATGAGATCCCTTAGACACTTAGGTAGATTTACAAGATGGGTTATCATATTAACCATGTCTAATGTGAATTCTTCAAACTTCGCACCTATATTATGAAGTTGATATATTTTTCTTTTCCAAGATTGCATCAACTAGGGACAATTTTAGCAACATTGCCTTTTATAATTTTCTTCCATGTGATAGACATGACCTATCACCAAAGCAAGAATTGTCATAAGAATCTTTTATTACACAGTTACACAAACTCGACATGATCATAGAAATTAAAGAATGATTTCATTTCATTGCAATTATGTTGTACACTAATTCTTATTATATAATTGTCTCTACAGCACCAACACTATAAATGAAACTTTGTAATATCTTGGCTTTCAATTATAATATATTTTGGTTAGAACATGTCTAGCCAGCAAATTAGGTAATAAGCCAAAACAATGAAGCTACAATTGAATTTCAAGGAAATAATTCCAGACATGATAAAATCATGCCCTAGAAGGATTGTTGTCAAAATTGCAATCTGGATCTTAAGATCTTATGATCCTTTGAAGAAAAGGATCTTAATTTAGACGTGATTTCTTGAACCTGGGATCTTTTTTTATTGAAGGAAAAGAAAACTGGTGATCACTCTTTTAACTAGTTCTATTAGTGAAGTATGTTTGCTTATAAAGGAGATTTCATATTTCAACAATAACAACTAAGTCTTATCCTGTTAGGTGGGGCAGGCTATAGGGATTTTTTTATGTCATTGGACTCTATTTCCTATTATATCATCATTTATATTTAAATTTTATTTTATTTTATTGTTGCTAACTAAGTTTTTTTGTCTATCTTGTTAAAATGAGAATAATACTGAGATGCTTTTATGAGGTCATTGTTTTGAAAGATTGCTAAGTTATCTGCATGATAGCCAAAACAGGCTATTTCTCTTTGAGAACTGTAGTTATGAATCTAAGTTCTGATCTTATGTTTCTTCACTGTTGATCCCTATCAACCATTACTTAATGAAAGATACATTTACACAAGCATTTAAAATATTGACATTCACATAAGTTGGTCATATATTTCATGCAAAAATATCATCTAATGAAACTCTCTATCTATTGGAACTCTTTTAATTAACAAGTAAATAATATTATTAGTTACCATACACAAGCATTTATGAGAAAAGCGCAATCTAGTGCACAAAGTTCTCATCATATTGAGTCATGGAGAAGATCTATTGTACGTAGTCTTATCTTACTTTGCAAGAGGTTGTTTTCAGAACTCGAATCCATGAGACAGCAATTTTATCGTTGCGCCAATGCTCTCCTTCAAACATTATGAGATTAATGATATTTTTGTTTATCAATTATCATCATTCTCATAAATGTTAACCATTTTTATATAAAATTGAAATAGCTTAGTAATAAATTTTGTTGTTCTTAGATTTAGTATATGGATAATTTTCATTCTTCTCTATGCTAGTAGGAGGATGCTAAGTTTGAAATGCTTATAGTAATATTGGGTACTAAGCTAATACATATCATAGTTTATGAATATGAAATATAATTTTATATATTTAAACCTGTAGGATCTTATGATCCTATGCTCGGATTGTATCAGGCTTCTGCAACCTTGTTAGAAGGTAAATGATCTGATGTTTTTTTTTTATATCATTACTTGAATTGCTTGTTTGATTAGTTTCGTGAATATTTCATGCTCATACTAAATGTCCCTTGTTTCTAATTTTTATTTTTCTTTGTAAAGAGTTAATTATCTTGTGCGTGTGATTGCCTTTTTCTGTGTATATATCATTTGGCTAAGGGCATCTTATTCAATATGTTTTAGTTATACAAGTTTGAAGTGCTAGAATGGTGCATCTCTGATATGTCTGTTTTAAAATGTTAGGATCTTATGTTCCTACGCTTGGATTGTGTGTTGTTTTTGCAACCTTGCGAGAAGTAAACGATCTAAATTTTTATCCTTGTATCTTTACTCGGATTTCTTGTTTCATTAGTTTCTTTTATATTTCATGCTTATATTAGATGTCCCTTGTTTCTAATTTTTCTTTGTCTACATTGTAAGAGTTAATTATCTTGTTCATGTGATCCTTTTTCCATGTATTTATCATTTGAATAAGGGAATCTTATTCATATGTTTTAGCTATACTAGTCTGAAGTGTTAGAGTGGTTCATCGCCGATGTGCTTGCTTTATCATTATCATAGTTTGAAATCTTGTATCATGCTAGGCGAAACAGTTGAACTGTATTGTTCTAGTAAATCACTGAAACTCAATATCACTCGGCACTAAGGTTCAAAATCTTGAGTTGTGTCAAAGTTTCATTCTTTGATTGGTCCAGTATCATGTTGACGCTTTGATGCATAGTGTTGGTGACAGATTGGATGTTAAAGGAGGAAAGAGATGAAGCAAAGGAAGAAGACATTATCTATGTTGAGTGGTATTAAGATTTGATATATCAGAATTATATGTTTTGACCATTTTGCCCAACATGGTATAAGATTTAAAATCATATTTGACACAAACAATGTCTCTTTTCTATGCTTCATTTCTTTCCTTCAACTCTAATTTATTATCGACACTGTACATTAAAACATCAGCAAGACACTGAAACACTATAGTTCTAATTAAGGACTAAAACTTCAGTGTGACTTGAGATTTTGAATCTTGATCATGATCATTATTTTATTTTATTTTATATTTACATCCTCAAGCTTTATAAATCTTGTGATTTTTTATCATGACAAACATGGTGTGAGTTCTTTGCAGAAAATGGACATCTACCATTAGAGACACAGAAAGAGATAGGCTAGCCCCCGTGAGTATAAACTTACCTTACTATCTCTTGTTTTGCAAGTGCTGGCAAAAAGTTTGCATTTAAGACCATCAATTTCAGCTAATTTTTCTAAATATTTTTGCCAATTTAGATCATCGAAGCACTAAGCACTGGGTACCTGGGGCCTGATTATTCTCAGGTTATTGATTAGTTAGACTGCCGTTAGTTAATCAAATGTATTGAGGTATTTATGATTGTTGGAGTATTTATTGCAGCCTCAAAATTCTGCTGAGGTATCTTTGAAGGACATCAACAGGCTAGCTAGCAGTTCTTTTCCTCTTTGCATGCGCCATTTATTTGATAAGGTGATGGATCTCCACTATTTTGTTCTAAATCTGTTGTCTGCTTTAACCTTAGCAGCTGTGTTTCCTGCAGTTAAGAGAAACTCACCATTTAAAGCATGGAGGAAGAATGCAACTTGGACTTTTCTTGAAGGTACTTTTATTCAAGTGTTGCAGTGATCTGTTTTCAAAATGAAATTGACTATATTTGCCATGAACACCAGTTGTTTGGCATTTCTTTTGCTATTGTAGACTCAAACTTACTGTCTTGTTGCAAAACCTTTTCAATTTGCAGGGTGTAGGCTTAAGATTGGAAGATGCTCTTCTATTCTGGAAATCAGAGTTCTCTCAGAAGGTCCTACAAATTGTTTTCTTTTTCAATTATACTTTTGTATTTTGTTCGTTCAGGTAAACTACTGCGTCAAAGATGCAATTTCTTAATATACTGCAATATGATGAAAGGCAATGATTCCTTACTTGAAACTAGCAACTTGGAAACTTGTGTATACGGCCTACCTAATGAATGATTGGACCTGTAATCTAATTCTCTAGCTGTCTAGCACCTGGTTAGCCTGCTGTCCTGTTTGCAGGTTTTTGATAGTCTAAACATTTCGGTTGGAATGGATTGAACCCAAACTCATACTTTATTGAGACAAACATAATTAAAGCCAAGCGAATGGTTCAGTGGCTTTGACATGCCAAATCTATTGTTTAAATGACCAATTTGTCAAGGTGCTCATCATAGAATTATTTGTATTATCTAGAACTACATGTATTAAATCATGCTACTTGATTTTTTGCACCTTAGGGTTAATATCCTCTACTCATTTAGCTATTGCATTCTGCCTTAGGTTGGTGCTGAACGTTTTGATAAAGAATATGCATATTCAATACGGCACAACTATGGAAAAGAAGGAAAAAGAACAGTAAGTACCTTGCTCAACAAATATCTCTAAAACTAGGATGAAGGTCAACTCTATACTTTGCATTTCTCAATCAGGATTACACTCCTTACTCTTGCCAAAAAGTTATTTCTTCTACTCCTAGCGTTGGTGATCACCATGGTTGTCCTTATCGGCATTTCAGGTCAGAAACCCAATTTTTTTAGTGCTTATCTGGTTGTTTGAGTTTCTACTGTTACATATATTTATTATAATTCAAGCTTTTGAAAAGAACAGTGTTGTTTATATTGTATCAATGTCTTTCTGGGTACTTGATATACAATAAAGTTCTTTTTATATAGTCTTGTAGGTGTCTCAAGTTGACATGCACTGGTACCATGATACTTACACTCTTTTTAGGCAGATTGTGACCTACTGCCAATCCTTTTTCAGTGTCATTGCAGATCCCAACCGTTGTAGCCTTGGCTTGTGAGCATGCCAACCATACCTTTTGAACTAACACTTAATTTCCCTTCCAGTTCTCAATCAATTAAAGATTAATTTTCACGGAGGAACACATGGAATTTCACTAATTCCAAATTGCTGTTTTCGGGTCCATTATTTTTTTATCCTCCTATGGCACCACCTTGACTGCTGTTAATGTTCCTAGGTGGTGGAGCCATTGCAAACATGATCTCTATAGGATCTCTATAGGGTGACTTCTTTCTCCCCTTTGTCATTCCTTAATATTCATAACTTATGCTAAAATTATTAGAATGTTCAATATCTGGACCAGGTTGGAGGTGAGCTCCTTATTTGGGTTTAGTTATTGCAATCGTGCAATGTGATGATAATAACATTCATTTCCTGTATCCACTATAATGATCATCCAAACATAGAAGGGCCATCCTAAAACTTGTCTACTTTCCATAATATTTAAACTCAAGTATCGATGATTTCATCTTTTCTACATGTGCAATGATTGAGATTGAGCTCTCATTTGCAGACTTGGGTCATTCTTGGATGCCTATATTTGACATTCCTTGTCAAATAAGTTCGAGATATAACAACTAGATTCCCATTATTCATAGCAAGCAGATTTGTCTTGGAACATATCAAATTTATCATTAGTGTTTCATACTGCTCTTGTCAATAGTGTCTTTTAAATTTTCTTATGTCCTAAAGCTCCTAAATGGCACTTGCTTGAATCATCAGACAGTGGACTATACCTGGTCTTAATGGTGAACGAAAAATATAAACAGACTGATTCCAAGACTCTTGGAGTATTGTATGTAGATACTAAATACCATGGTAGATGTGCATGGATCTTTGAATCATCAACCTCAATTTGCATAATTAGCTGACTAAACAATTAGGGAAAATCGATCTATATAATTTGACTTCGTGAAGCTCCTTTGTCTGCATCGCGTGTTTTCAACACCATGAATGGCAAACCACTCTTAGATTGCTACCCAGGAATGAATATTTGAATAACTGCATCAAAACCTTCTCATTATGCCAGACTTTCTACTCAATATCTACATTGTGGCAAACACATCAAATTTTGGCAGAATTGATGCTGTTCAAAATTTTCCAACTGCCTTTGTGGCTGCATTTGGTAATACACATAAATCTATAAATCATCTCCAATCATTAGTATGGTCCTTCATGGCTTGTCTCAATGCCCGTGGTGTAATACATAAGTTATTATTGTTGCTGATACTGGTCTGTGCTCATCTCCTGCATCCATCTGGCATCACCAACTCCCTCTTCTACTGCTTCTTGTTCACCTCATTGTCTGGATTGGCTCAAGATGGTTTAATATATCCAATGATTGGCACCAGTCATCCACAAGTTTCATGCACATGTAGCAAATATTTGTTTCTTGACGGTTGGGTCTCATCTATTTTAACAGCGAGGAAAATTTGAGAGCAGCTCTTACTAAAATGGGAGTTTGTGGGCGTTCAGTAGATGGCATATTGGATAAAGTTCGGAACAGACATTATCAGGTATTCCAATTCCTAAATCTCAGAGCTCTTGCATCAACAAACAAACTCCAATTGTTGAGATTTTGACTTTTATTGCATTGATCCTAAACTCCACTGTGACGATCTCAGATAGCTTGTACATTGACATTTGAGGCTATCCACGATGCCCCCTGCGACAGCGGCATCAACCACCCCAATCAGTACTTTGATGCGAGCCAAAAGATTCTCCAGAATAAGGTAATTTGAAGCTATCAACTGCCTTTTAGGCCTTTGTTCTGCTCCTGCCATTCTCAAGAGTAAATATGATTTCATGGTTCAGATGGAGAGCACTTAATTTGGATGTGTTTATGGCCAACAAGCTGACCCATCTTCGATGCAATTAGATTTTACTTATTCCATGTCAAATATTTTGGGGTTGAATCGAGTGTATGTTGATCGTTTATCAATAGTTTGTGGTGTAATCTTTGCAGTGTATTGCGACTAACTTAAAGATCCTCTGGAGCGGTGCAATGAAAGTTGTAAATTGTTACATTAAAGTTCATGCTTCTATCAATTGGAGGCTAAATTCGCTATCAAACTCTAGCATAAGTGCTATTAAATGTTTTATAGGTGCTATCAAAATAATATTATAACTATTAAGAAAAGTAATATTTTTTAGAATTGTGTAAAAATTCATTCAAATAAACATAAACCAATGAGCAGAAACTCATAGAAACAACTTATTCACATCCATTCTAAAACTCAAACTCTTGCAAACATCATAGCATCGTAGAGCTGAACTTAACTGACTGTAGAAACTGAACACCAGTCTTGAATTTTAAGTGCTGCTAAATCTTGATATCTGATTCACAAAGGTTGAAAAATCTGATACAAAAGGAGTTTCTGATTTCATAACTGCAATCAATCTAACAACATTCCTTGAATTGTTCCTCGAACCTAGGGCTTTCTGCTTCCACCACCATTTAGCTAAACCGTAAGCCATCGCAACCAAAAATGACCTATAAGAATGCTTAATCATGTTTGTAATTGTTGTTCAGTTTGGTTGAATGAGCTAAGGGAGACTAACTGTCTCATTTGTTCTATAACTCCGTTAGAGCATTAAATGGAATAAAATAAGAATGTACAGTCTTAAAAGAACTGAATAGATAAAATTACTATTCCTAGGATGCAGCATCAGAAAAACTGTTTCTTATAAATAGGGAACTACGTTTTTATAGAATTGATATTCAAAGTTCACTTTTATTGAATGAGAATTAACATGAATTCTTATGCCCGAAAGACCAATAATTTACATCAAATATTGCTTTTGATGCAATATCTTCTATTTTGAACACACTTTAGCAGGTCAATCAGGTAGCCAAGTTCTTCAGGAAGATTTCAGCATCTTCTTGAACCAGCCCACAGAATTCTTTGGATATCTCTTCAGCTTATCCTTGTAGTCGACAAAGTACAAGCCAAATCGCGAAGTATATCCTGCGGCCCATTCCCAGTTGTCAAGAAGAGACCAGGCAAAGTATCCCTGCACATTACACCCATCTTCCCTGCATAACACAACAACACATGCAATTCCAATTGTTAAATCTATTGTCAACTCCAAACAATCACTCTTCATTTTCATTTAACTTGGGACAATCTGTATCAGTATGCACTCAGCATCAGTTATACTTTTAACAGTAAGTTGCATTACTAGAATGATTAACCTTGTTTCTGAGATTGATTGCTTTCGGTTCTAGGCATCTCACTGTCAAAATCATAGGAGGTCTAGGAATTACCTTATGGCAGCAGACAAGTTCGAAAGGTAGTCATTGTGGTATTTGATTCGTTTTTCGTCCTTGAGAGCATCCTCAATTGATTTGAATGGGTCGTTGGAATCATCCATGCCTGATACGAATCGCAATAACATCGTAAGTTAATGTAACTAGATGTATTTAGAAGGTAATCTTGAAATCTGTAAGAAACAAGATACTTGCCATTCTCTGTGATAATGACCAGGGGGTTTCCATACTTCTGTTTGATGTAATTCACCAGGCTCCTAAGCCCTTCAGGTACAATATAAAGCCATATTGAAGATGACTGCACCGCAAAATCAATTGCACGGTCTCGTTACATCACAAACATCTGTGTTTACTCAAATCTTCAATGAGATTTACTCACCCTATCTCCAATTGGCTGAAAATTCTTGAAGGCTGCAGCATAACGAAAACAAATCGATGTCAGGCAGGTACAATCATATCATATACATAGCAGGTCTTCAAACAAGAACACCACCAGTTCATTAGTTCACTGTACATAGTAAAGAGCATGTAATAAGATTTCAATACTCACGGAGAGTGATGGCGCCAGAATCTGCAAGAGTATTATTTAACAAGACTCCAATAATATTAGTTTCGTTCTTTTTTGCATAATATGTGGTGTAATGATTTACTCCCACAAAATCTAAAGACCCCTTGACGAGAGCAGCTTCAGCCGTTGAAAACTTTGGCAACCTATCTCCCACTCTTGTCCTCATTGAGCTTGGATAGTCACCAAAGAACAATGGATCCATAAACCTGTTATTGCTTAAGGTCTTAGTCTTTAAGAGAAGCATGATATTACTAAGGTTCTTCATTTTCAAGTGCTGCATATTCGGGATTTAGATAATAGACAGAAATTTTGCACAGATTTAGTAGCCTTACCATCCAAATTGAAAGTCTTGTGCTCTTTGCGTTGCATCAATGTCATCGGTAGAATTTGACATAGGCTCATACCACATAACATCAAATGCTATGCCAAGCGATCCATTCTGAGCATCCTGCACAATCAATTCTTTATCGACTGAAAAACTAACCAAATTTGAGTCACTCATGCACAAAATACTGAACGCACTAAAAAAACAAGTATTCAAATTGATTTTCGTTCATGCATCATTGAAAAAATGAGTCTTAATCATTGTTTCAAGTGTCTAATTGTACCTGCCAACCGAGGAGTAGAAAAGTGTTATTGGAGATGTTAGTTGACACTGATACTACGTCAACATGGGTAAACATTATTATGGTTTGAAATGTTGTACCATGCCAAAAAACAGTTGAAACATATAGCCCCAATAAATTACCAAAACTCGATATTACTTGGCACCAAGATACTTTGAGCACATTCATTATTAGAGCACAAAAGGATACTTTACACTTAGCCTTAATAAAATAAGCACATTTAAGTAGCATAAAAGAACCTAAAGTCCATTATTTGAACACATCATTTTTACATTAGTTTGATGGTGTAGTTGTAAATAGTGTTGAGCACTTATATTTTCAGTTTTTATGCTTATTTATGGTTTTGAAATTTGCAGTGGCATAAGGATCAAAACTATTTCACGGTGACATAGGAAGATAAGATACCTTATACTTCTTCCTGTAGATATCAGATACAGTGGCATGAGATAAAAGAGTATGGTGGGCGACAATATATGGCTCGGTTGCTGAATTCCCTGCTCTACAGAATAGCCGAAGGAGTATCGAACAGCGGCCAGGGGCTTGGAGTCCCACATCATAGCCTTGGATTGCAAATGTGTGTGGCTCATTAAAAGTAATCCAATGCTTCACTCGGTCCCCAAATGCCTTAAAGCATGTCTCAGCATATGTAGCAAAGTCCTGTCTGAGAATTACAGAAGGAAAGTAAATCATAAGAGCTTTATGCTAAAATGAGACAAAAGATAGGAACAATTTCTAATAGATACTTCAAGAATAACCTAGAGCTTTATGCTAAAATCAAAACAAGGTTATCAAAGAAGAAAATAAATGTCAAGTAAAAATCATATAAAGAACCCATAGCTTTAAAAGATGGAAAATGGTGAGAGCTCAATGCAGATGAATGACTATAATCTACTTCGTATATTGCGATCTCTTTTCCTCTTTCCTAACATCTTAAGTATGTGTAGCAAAGTCCTAACAACATTAACATATACGTAGTCATTTACTTGGCATAAACTCAAAGAAACTTCTAATGGTGGAGAAACATTACATAATTTGGCGATCAAGCCATCCTTCATATCTATCTGCTAATGCTTGTGGAAGATCCCAATGATACAACGTCACATATGGTTCAATACCTACACGATGAGAATTATAAAAGCAATATGTTATTAAATAGGAGATGCTACTGATGAACTTTGAAACTTTTCAAGTAACATACCATTGGCTAGTAAAGCGTTAATTAGCTTATTGTAATGGTCTATCCCTGCTTGGTTAACCTCACCAGTTCCATCTACAAAATTGTGACTTCAAAAATCATAGTCCTTGAGACTTTAAAAACAGGGGGAAAAAGAGACAACTACATGTAGGAATCTAAGCGAGCATCAAAAAGTGCATAATGTTAAGGCATGGTTAAGTAGTCTATACAAGGTTTATATGTTTGTCCTTTACTTGCTACTCAGATGAACCAAGTTTAAAATGAAAAAAAAAATTCTCATATAGTGTGCTGTAGAGGAGTTAAATTTAGTTTTCATTCTAAAGCCTAAACCCCAAAAAACCAATATGCACTTTCTTCATTAACAATTGTTGATCGCCATTGAACGTTGAACCGATATTGGACCATCATTGATTGTTACCAAATCTTCCTCCCTCTTCTTTCTCTCCAATCTCCTTCTCTCCTTCTCTCCTTGTAGACACAGGAGTAAACTCACACAGTAAATCCATTCAATGCATGTTAATTCACTCGTGGATTCTAGCAACTTATCGTAGAGAGAAAGATCGATTACTTGGGAAAATGCGAGTCCAAGCAATGGAAAACCTATAAGCATCCAATCCCATATCTTTCATGAGTTGTATATCTTCCTGTCATCACAACAAACAAGCCTTGTAGTGCCAATGTAAGCATTTTACTTGCCGAAAGATAAGAAAAACTAATAGGATAAGTCAACAAAAATTATACATCAAATCGGTGATATTGGTCGACTGCCACATCGGCATTGCTAAAATCTATCACCTTCCCTGCAAATTCAAGACGATTCATTAGGTTTCATATGATGTAGCCATTAAACCTTAATTGTGAAAAATGAACTCTTAATGTCTAGTGAAAAGGGAAAATCAAAGAGAATACCGAAGGAATGCGCAAAAGTGTCCCACACTGACTTCCCTCTTCCATCATCATTCACTGCTCCTTCATACTGTGAAAAAGATAAAACAGATCTTACAATGTAAATTCAAACTTTGTATTCTGAAATAAGAAGAAGAAGAAGAAGAGAAACTCTAATTATTAGCATAAACTTATTATTCTGAAATGAAATTATCTATCTATTGCAATTTAATTAATTGAACAACAAATATTAAAAAGAATCCTAAACAGATTTAAACATCTTTCAATCTTTGTCCATGATGATTCTAAACTAAAATTCAAGGTTTAAGTTAAGTTAACCATTTCATCCAAATTAACTTAGTTTGGTAACCAAACCATTATATATATATATTTGAAAAAATATATATATAAACGATAAATCTGTATTCGCTTTCTCTCTCACACACATCCCAAGGAGGATGCCCTGCTGTTCAAGCCGCAGCACGTGACCCTCTGCCTTTTACCTCCAACAAAAAATTTCCTTCTTCTCCGTTTCATCTCCGCACTCGTCACACAAAACAGAAAACTAAAAAAATAAAGAAAGAGAAAAAGGAGAAGAAGTAGAAGCATTCAGAGAAAATGGAGGCTGAACGGATTAAAATGGCACCTGATAAGCTGATGAGGCGGTGCCAAAGACGAAGCCTTTGGGAAAACTCCCTCTGGTGAGTTCTCCTTCTCCATTAATGGCCAGCACCAAGCAGCTCCCAAACACAAGAACAAGGGAGAGGCTTCCTCTCCAACTGACCATTTTGTCAGCAAGAGGAAGAGAAGGACAAGAAGAGATTGAGAGATATGCGCACAAGAGAAAAGTATATATATATATATATACATATTGAGCTTGGAAGGAAAATTATTATTCAAAGGGAAATACAGTAAATATTTCATTTATTTTTTCTTTATTCAATCACGATAAAAAAGAAGGTGAAGAAATGCAGCAATAACTGATCTTTCTTCGAATATATGAATCTTCTATCTCATGAATTAGATTCTTTATTGTATCCTTATTTATATTCAAATAAATATTATTTAATCTCCTTCTTTATTAATTAATATGTATATATATTTGTTACAGTACTCTTATATTGTTTCTATATACCATCTTAAAAACGTCTTACAATCATAACTGTCTCTCTCTTTATTTCTTATTTAGCCTTGTTTATATGTCCACATTTTAATAATTTTTGATAATTCTAATTAAGCATTTCAATGGTGAATTATTTGTAAAATGGAATTAAATTTGATTCCAAAATATTCTTTTATATTATTATTATTATGGATTGAAGAAATGTGTGGAAATGAATAAATTGTGATACAAACGTATTTTAAAGGTATGGTAGTTTAGCACTTTGGGCAGTTAAATTTTGTAACGGTATTTAAGAGCTAGATTCTTCATGAAATGTAAATGATTATGCGCATTCACAAGTTGGACGTAATGAAATAAAAGCAACTTATTTAAGATAGATATTTTTAGAAAATTTGACAAAATATACCTTTTATAATTAAAAAAAAAAATTAATAGCTTTATAAAATAGACTCTTTTAGATAAAGATAAAAAAAATAAAATTTTTAAACACAAAAAATTAAAAATGTTCTACTTAGAGCACTTAAAGTTTTTTTTATAAAAAAAATAGACCTTTATTAGCATCTTAATTTCAAGTGTAACTTATCAAACTTCCTTTACTTGAATGAGTGGATTAGCAAAACAGCTTGCGTTTTTAAAATCAGAGATTTTGACAATTAAAAACTTTATGTCACACTAAATAGAATATTAGTGTTTCCTTATGTTGGAAAGGAAAAAAAAATCAATTTGATATGAAAAATAAATTAAACTGTTATGTAACATAATTTGCTCCATTCTATATTAACTTTTAAAATGCAAACAGATTTACAAATTAATCAGGTTATACCTATATGAAGTTAATGATTTTTTTTTTTTTTTACCATTATGAGTTTCTAGATCCTCTGAGATTGATATTAATATTTTCTTGACGATAAGAGTTTAATTTGATAGAAAAAAAAATTTAATCAATTTGCTCCCATTACATCTGTTTTTAAAGAGCAACTTATGTCTTCAAAATTAAAGATTTTAATTATTATGAATTTATATTTATTTATTTATTTATTTAAATTCAACTACTGATTGTTTTATATTTTTTAAAAAAGTTATCTTTGAGTAATTAGAAAGAAATGTTTAAGTAAAAAAGTAATTATAAAAATGCTTAGATGTGTTTTTGATAAATTTCCCATTATTTGTTAATCAATTTAAGAAGGTTAATTAACATGTAATTGACCTAATGGAATTCACAAGATCTTCTTTATTAATCTCATCAATTGACAAATTAAATGTTAAAAGAAAACTCTTTTCACGTGGCTATTTCTTAATAAATTATTAAAAAAAACTCTCTCTATCTCCCTCTCTCTCACTCTATATATATATCTCAAAATATCCTCATAAAAACCATGCAATTAATTTGATGCATTCACGAGTTGAATGTCAAAAAGATTTGTTGCAAAGTGACCAAAATAGGTAAATTAAAAACTTCAAAACATTTTATAAAATCATTGGCAATTTGAAAATCAAAAAGGAACTCATGCTTTTGTGTTGATTTTTTTTTTTTTTCAATGTGAAGCCTTCACGGAACTAAAAGCAACAAAATTGCATGTGGACATTGTAGATCATTTTATAACATAATCCTCCATTTTGCACTTTGCCCGCACGGCAAAAATTGATGTTGCGGATAAACCAAAACAAAGCTCATTTGGAAGTGCATGTGCTGACATTATTTTGATGTGAATGTGCTCATAAATAAAAAATATGTATGAAATATTTACATCTCTTTTCAAATCAAGAATAATAAACAATCGTCGTTGAAAGCGATAAGGTAGAAGGTTATTGAGAAGCACGACTAGTGATGCACTTATAAGTCCATTAGATAGAATTCGAGCAAAAGTAGCAGGGTGAAAATCTATTTCATATTAGATTGGATAAAAGTCACTTTCTAACCTTTGTGTGCAAAAATATTAGATCGATATGTAAGCATTTTATTAGTTTATGCGAGTCACAATTTAGTACCGACAAATATCTTCATTAGTTTGATCATGTATCATCATTTTTCACATAAAATTTGTCTTTGTTTAGTATTTGGATCTAACACATATCTATATTATTTATATAGAGCTCTATAAAGCTCAATTAAATCCTTTGCTTATTTTGGCTTCACTAGCTCCAACTTTGTCTTTGGTCCTAATCCTTTTGATTTGAACTTTATAGTCATCGTAAATATCTATGTAAAATCTTTGGAGGAATCACTAGCAATAATAGTTTTATGGTCACTTGTAGATAAGTTGAAAAGTAAAAGAAAAGTTTTTAAAAT
>JBAMHZ010000043.1:3894820-3911967 GCA_037177395.1 Alpinia galanga | reverse complement strand
TATTATTCTCGACGAACTACATTTTACGTCGCTAATATTATATTTAGCTACGAAAATCAATATCGTCGCCAATAATTTGTCGCTATTTTATTATTTTCTTGTAGTGTCTTATATTGGTAACTCATCTATATTTAGCTCTATTCGATTATTACAGCTTCAGAATATATTACATGTGTCTGTCATCACTAAAAATCTACTCAGTGTTGTTCACTTTACGGCTAACAATAATGTCTTTTTTGAATTTCATCTGATTTATTATGTTATTAAGGATCAGACTACGAAGGTGGAACTACTTCAAGGTATCCTTAAAGATGGTCTCTATCATCTAACCCAGACCAGTGAGCCCTCTATTAGGAAATTTACTTATCTTGGCGAACGCTCTTCTGCTAGCACATGACATCATTGCCTAGGGCACCCGACATTCGCTACAGTTGGTCATTTTATCTCTCATTATGGTTTACCTATTTTTGGCAATAAAACTATATCTTTTTGTGATGTAAGTTAGTTTGGAAAAGTACATAAACTACCTTTTTTGTTATCTAAATCTTGAACTGAAGGACCTCTTGATCTAACACATTCTAATGTTTGGGGACCATCGTCTGGTTTCTCTACTAATGGGTATCGCTATTTTGTGTTTTTTATAGATGATTTTAGCTGCTATATACTTGGATTTATCCTCTTAAACACAAATCAGATGTGCTCTCAAATTTTCTTCAATTTCGAGTTCTTGTTGAGAATCAATTTAGCAGGATAATCAAAGCTATACAAACATATTTGCAGGGGGGGAATTTCGTACAATCTACAATCTTCCTGAACTACTAGGTATTCAACATAGTTTGTCTTGCCCTCACACAAGTGAACAAAATAGTATTGTTGAATGTAAAATTCATCACATCACTGAGACAGGTCTTGCTATGCTAGCTCATGCTTCTGTGCCCTTATTCTATTGGGATGACGCATTTCTTACTGTGGTATATTTGATCAATCGACTTCCCACTGCCACACTAGATTATCATTCTCCATTTGAGATACTTTTTCAACGTTCTTCTGATTATAAGTCTCTTAAAATATTTGGGTGCAGCTGCTTTCCTCTTACTCGCTCATTTAATCATCACAAACTAGTTTTTTGATCCATCAAGTGTATTTTTCTAGGATACAACCTATCTCACAAGGCTTATCCCTATCTTCATATTCATACAGGGAGGCTATTTATTTCTCGACATGTGATTTTTGATGAGACATCTTTTCCTTTCATTGATCATCGGGACCCCACATCGCTCTATGCTCCCTCATCAACTACATTCTCTTCTCTTATTGTAGTAGATACCTATGCAAGCCCCGAGGTAGGCCCTGAGTCACCATATAATGGTTGCTACTCATCTCTGCCTAATAACCCCTCACCCTCCACAATCACCAAGAATATTGCACCTCCAGCCGATGTATCATTCTCCCTAGATTCTCCACTAGCATCATTTGTCACAGATCTTCTCAGGGCCTCTGTTTGTTCTCTGCATCCTATGACCATTCGTGCCAAGATTAGGTCTCTTCGTCCTCTTGTCCATCTTATCACTACTGACTCTTCTGAGCCAACTAGATATTCTGGTGTCAGAAGGATCCTGCTTGGTTGGATGTTATGACATCAGAGTACAATGCCCTCATCAACAATGGTACATGGTCTTTAGTTCCCCGTACCATTCATCAAAATCTTATTGGTTATAAATGGGTATTTAAACTGAAACGGAAAGCAGATGACTCTATTGATTGTTATAAAGTCCGTCTGGTTGCCAAGGGTTTTCACCAACAACTGGGCATTAACTATGTTGAGACTTTTAGCCCTATGATCAAGCCTAATATTGTTTGTATTGTATTAGCTCTTATCGTTTCTCGAGAATGACTCATTCATCAACTTGATATGAGTAATGTCTTCTTACATGGGACATTGAATGAAGAAGTATATATGTCTTAGCCCTTTGGTTTTATCTACCTGACTATCCAGACCATGTTTACCGCCTTCAGAAAGCTATATATGGTCTGAAGCAAGCTTGAGAGAGTGGCTCAAGTGGCATGCAATGCTATGTGCCTCCTTGCTTAACCTTGGATTTCTCGAATCCAAATTGAACTCCTCTCTCTATCACTCTTTAGAGGTAACAATATATATTTTGATTTATGTGGATGATGGAATTTTTACCAACAGAGTCCATCTCACATCACCTCTACTGTTCGCATGTTGAGTAAGATTTTCCCTCTCAATGATCTCGGTCAACTGCATTATTTCCTTAGTGTTGAAGCCACTCGCACCCCCTACGGTCTGTTCCTATGCTAGTCTCGTTGTATTTCTGATCTATTGACTAGAGATCAGATGCATCAATCCAAGCCCCCTTCATAATCTAATTGCCTCTAGGTCATCCCTCTCTCGTCATGATGGTGATCCGTTAGTTGATCCTCATCCCTACCAGAGCATTGTTGGTGCTCTTCAGTATCTCACTCTTACACGTCCTGAACTTGCATTTGTCGTCAGTCATGCATGTCAGTTCATGTAATCTCCTACTACATCTCATTGGGCAGTTGTCAAACGTATTCTTTAGTATCTTCAATATACCTCACGCCATGATATTCTTATTCGTCCATCCTCTTCTCTGGGTCTAACAGCTTACTCTGATGTTGATTGGGCAGGCTGCCCCGATGATCGTCAATCTACCACAGGCTATTGTATTTTTCTTGGCAACACTCTTATTTCTTGGAATTATAAGAAGCAGCAGGTGGTTACTCGCTCCAATATTGAGTCCGAATATTGTGCCTTAACACATGCCACTACTGAATTATATTGGCTCCAATTACTTCTCAGTGAACTCTATGTCCCCATGTTACAACCATCAGTTCTCTGGTGTGACACCATTGGAGCCACATTTCTCACAGCTAATTTCATTTTTCACACATTTACAAAACACATTGAGATTGAATTTCATTTTGTTCGCCAACACGTTGCTCAAAAGACACTTCTCATTCAATACATTTCTACCAAAGATCATGTTGCTGACATTTTCACAAAGAACGTCTCCTCACATGGTTTCGCCCTTCTCTGAGACAAGTTTTACAGTATGTGCCTCCTCATTTTGCTTGCAAGAGGATGTTAAGGATATATTTATCCGTCGAGATTTTAGGATTCCAAATTGCAATCATCTTCAAACTCTTATAATATTAGAGATCCTATCTAATCTCACAAATCAAGGATTATACTTTCGAATCCCACAAATCAAGGATTTATAAATTTATCACTATTTATATATAAATATTGTATCATACGTGAGATCAAATGTAATAAAAATTATACACAAATAGACAATTTATTCTGCTCTTTTTTATCCTCTATCAATAAAGTATTGTTCTCTTTCTTATATAAAGGGTAAATCATTTTATGCCAACATGCCTTTGTATCTCAGTTCTTCGAACAGAATATATAGCCCATAGGCATACTTCACTATACCTTACGTCAACATCTCAACTTATACTGAGAACTTAGCTTTCGTACCAAATTGATAATCAACAAGTAACAAATATCCATTCCCAAAAAGAAAAACAAAACAAAACACTGCATAAATTTAAATACACTTAATAAAAAAAATTGAACAGGAGATCCCATTGATCACAGAAGCGACGAGTTGCTTTGTGGTTCACAAAGCTTGCTACAAATGCTGGGAATTAACCTAGTGCATGGCTTTTCATTAGCTCAGCACATGATCCAATTCCTTATCCTGAGCGACCTATAAATGAGGCAATTCCAACATATGATTATGCCAACTGTAGAAAGATTTGTTCCAGATTGCCTGTTTGTTTCTTACTTGTTGGAGACGATCTCTGAACAAAAATGGCAACCAGGCCACTGGGCGCGCGTGGATCGATGTGTACAGGCAACTAAAAAATATCTCCGCTCACCTCCTTCAGGTGCGTATCCTTATCGTCGGACTGTCAGTGCTGCATCGCGGCCTGGTACATGACGAGGATTTCTGTGCAGATTTCCTTCACCAGGACACGCAAATAAATCATCTCACAATTTAGCGAAGAAATAGATTTTGCGGCCTTCGCAACGACTCTCAGGAGAGTAGCTGCAAGGGTTTGGTCAACGTTGACTTGGACTGGAGGAAAATCTTGGCACCGTTTGTTGGATCACTAGTGGAAGATGACGACGAAGGTGTAAATATTTCTGAGGGTTGTCTCCTTGACATCTGGCAGGCTAGCTCTGAGACTTGTTTACTTGGGAGGGAGGGAGAGAAAGAGATTGACAAATGAATAGCGGGAGGGGGACCATGTTTAAAGAACGATCACGTGTGTTTTTTCTTTGCCAAGTTTTCCTTCTTTTCTTCCCTTTCTTTTTCGTCTTCTTCTCGCGCTGAGTCCTTTCTCGCCTTTGACTTCCACTTTTGAGTGGATTGAGGTTATATACGACAAAGACTGAACGAAGCGATTATTCACTTTCACAAGTCAGTTTTAAAACTAATTACTAAATATTAACATCGATTTGATTTAAGAAGTTGAATCTAAAATCTACCTTTTAATGCTTTCTAATTCTAAAAGTAAAACAATTACTTTATAATTTATCCTTTACTTTCTAGAAATAAAAGTCACCGTTAATATATAGATAAGGAATATTTTTAAATGATTTTAAACAATGCAGCTGAAAGGTATTAAACTAATTAATATTAACCTTAAAAACAATCTTACTGGAAGTTCATACTAAAATTACTTTTAACAAACAAAAACAAATTGATAAACAAGGTTAACGAAGATATTAAATTCCTTACTAATACCTAGCTAGTTTGTTTAGCATCAACTAAATGACTGTTCATCACAATATTAATTATACGATCTATATTGCCAAATTGTCTCCCTGTCCTCTGTTTCCTTCGCCCTTAGACATGCCCAATAATCTTCCAGTCACTGATGAGTTAGAAATGAGGAATTTGTCATTGCTTACGTCCATACGTCAGTCAAGTTGCAAATCTAGGCGTGTGCTACTTGAGTTATAAAATACGATAAAAATCTTATTCGAAAAGCATTTCTTTTTGGTGAAAAAGAAAGTTCTTTTCAAACTACATGAAATTAGCTGGATTGTTCTATGAGCCAGAGTAAATAGAAAAATTTATGGATAAACTTGCGAATAAATATGTCTACGGATGCATTATTCTCCTATATATATATATAAAGCGAAAAAGGTGGGCTGCTATCATGGGATGGTTGAGTATGATACTGCGATGGGGACAAGCACAAAGTACAATTGATGTCGTTAACGCTTAATCAAATACTTTTTAAAGGAAACTCCTACTCTTATGTTCATATACTCCAAGATAATTAGTCCAATTTTGCGTCTAATTCATGGATGCTCCACACAAATTAAACCACCAGCACATCCACACCATTCCCTCAGGCCAAGCACGCGAGCATTTTCTATTATTATATAATATTCATGGTTAAGTTCTTCACGTAAGCAAGCTTTCTAATCATCAGTTCCACTGCTGAAGGAGAAGTTGGTAATGATAATTAAACACAATAGATTCTTCGATCCACACCCTGTTCTATTAATCGATAGGTATTCACAATATTACTGAGTTTATTGTGCATCTCGAACCTTAATCTGGCCAAAGAATATAATATCATCTTAATTGATGTTTTTACCGAGTTAATTGACGAATCTTCCATTTTAGAGCTGCTGCTGTAACCAAATTATGTCCTCCACGGTCCACATGCTCTCCGCCCAGCCGCTCTGCTCCAGCTCCAACTCCATCCACTGGCCGTCGACGACGTCGCTGGCGAAGCACTCCGGGTCCGCCGCCAGCGGTGGCATCGGCGGGGATGAGAGCTGCTGCTGCGTCTCGAAGGACTCCGAGCAGGAGCCGGAAGTATTTGCGCTGCAGGGGGGATTCTTCTGCTCGCGCTGCTGCTTCTGATCGCGGATCCTCTCGGCGAGGCGTGGCATCCACACGGAGCGCACCATGTCGTCGAACTGCTTGCTGTTGACGTCGCACCGCATCTGCTTCGCGTGCTTCTGCACCCGCGTCCTCCAGTAGTTTTTGATCTCGTTGTCGGTCCTCCCCGGCAAGTGGCTCGCGATCTTGGACCACCGGTTGCCCAGCCGCGAGTGCAGCTCCAGGATGAGGAGCTGCTCCTCCGGGGTGATATTGCCCCGCCGGACGTCAGGGCGGAGGTAGTTCAGCCACCGGAGCCGGCAACTCTTTCCGGTACGCCGGAGCCCTGTCAAGGGCATTAAGTAATTAACTAAAGCGCCAGCAGAACCATATTAATCGATCGAGACCATCGAGAATTAATCCAGACTGACCTGCGGAACGAGCGAGGGAGTTCCAACGTCCCTCTCCGTGGGCACTGATGTAGTTCATCAACAGGAGGTCCTCGTCCGTCGTCCAAGGTCCTCTTCTCAGGTCCGACTCCTGATCATTCGGCTGCATGACGGAATCACAAGGCGCCCTCCCGTGGAACTCCATCAGAGCGCGCGTTTACATGAAGTTAGGGAAATGGTGATTGGCCTGGAATTATTTGGCTGAGGGGAATGATGAGGCTTTTATAGCGGAAACGGAGAGCCAGAAGAAACACGTCACTGACTAAACCGCATTGAAAATTTTTTTAAAGCCAAAATAATAGGCTTTTAAACTTACACGAAGCAGCGTAACGAGCGCTACCAAGCCTCAACGTTGCCTTGTCCTTTTCTCACTAGGCCCTCCCCTCCCCTCCCTCCCTCCCTCCCTCCCTCCCTTCGCTGCCTGCTTGCGCTACTGTTGCATGCCTTCCATGTTCATGCCACACCTTGACTTCTTGAAACAGAGCTCGATCCGAGCTTTGGTTTTTAGAATCAGAAGCATATGGTGGAATATACTTCTCGAGGTTCTTATCTCGTCTGGCTGGGTGTGGATTTGAATTTAGGAAAATACTTTAATTTAGTCCTTGGAAAAGGAAAATGAATATGAATACCATTTGTTAGGGTCTCGGTATAATAGGTAGAACAACTGCTAGTGGAGGAAGGAAAAAGACATGAGGTTCAAGTTCAAGATAAAATTAAAAAGGACACGTGCGTATTTTAATTTCCAGTGGACTAAACTGAGTCATCCATATTTTCTTCTACTTAATTTAATTCTATTTTTTATGCTTTGATATACCATAGTCATGCTTAGTATAATTTATACTATTTTTTATAAGATTTGACTATCTCAACTCCCCAGTAGTTCATTTGTGAGTGTGCTATTATACGTATAGAATGGTTTGTTTAGACTACTTCAATCTTTCAAGATATTATTCCTTAAATTTCTAACATTGTCTATCAGCAATTCTCTTGAATTGCATATGATTTCACATTTGTGAGAATATAAATATTACCTTTTGTTTTGGGATGGCTCAATGCTTTGCATAGACTAAATGGGTCAGCTGATGATTAAAGGCATGGGAGAAAGTAGTTACTTCAACATTTTATTGGACTTATATTAGAGTAATACGTCTTCCAATCTTTTGATGCATTTTCTATCTTACTCTTGACTTTGCACCGTTTTGTTTTGTAACTGATGCTGAACAACTAGGTCATTAGATTAAGATTGTTTGAGATCGAATTTAGAATTGTCGTTGAGAAGCTATAGATACGCATAGCAAATTCTATTATATATGTTTAGGCTACAAATAGCTTTCACTTGAAAACTTTTAATTAATTACGTAAGGTAGGTTTGCCATTGCTGCTAAAATTATCTAACATTGTATATAACAATTTTGTGGTCAATCTCAAATAATGCAATGGATTATAAAGTTTAATTTTTCCTACAATTTGTTGTGTTTCATCATGTGCATTGTATTTATGACTGATAAATCATATCCATGTATACTTTCGTGGTGTTCTCTTTGTATCTAATCTTCTTCTTCTCGATCTGTGTTTTAGTCATATAATATTTTTTTCGACACTTTAAGACATGTTCACAGCCTCACAGCGATATGGAGAAATAAAATTCCCTTGCAATTGTAAATAAACGGGTAATGTGACCATTAAATTCCTTCAACGGTAGTTGCCTGTGTACGTTGTCTTTAAAAGTTGGATTTGGAGGAGTATTCACAAATTATATTTCGGTTTTACTTACTAAGCTCGTGCAAAAGTTGATTCGTTTGTCCTCAGTATTTTCCTCAATCAATTTTACAGTGAATACAGAGGAAATAAATTATAAAGAGCACTTTGTATCCAACTAAAAGCTAATACGGCAGGAGGATAAACACTTCAAAAAGGTTTACAATTTTTTAAGATTAACCTTTACTTTTTTATATAAATCTACTACTGCGTTAACTACAAAATTCTCTTATAAAAATGATTTTACTTACTAAGTCAACTAGGAGAAGACGGTCTATTTTTTAAATTAATCCGACAAAATCTGTACGCTTGAATTACTAAAAAATAATAATAGTTGCATATATTGAACTATAAAAATAAGAGAACAGTTCAAGAAATGACATTAAAAAAATCACTATTTGGATGTCACAAGTGATGCGGACAGAAATTTATTTGAGAGAGCCAAAAAAAAAAAAAAAACTATATATAAATTAAATAAGGCTAGTCTTCCCTTTTAATGGCGAAGGATGACTGATAATTTTTGGAGGGTAAAGTTTCCATGATCAGTGGAGAGAGTTGGAGCTGGCGAGGAATGAGAATGGCAACCAGCTAAAGAAAATTCAAGCAACGGGTAATAATAAGTGTTACTGTTTGAGATTGAGGGGGCGAGAGCTGAATCAAAGACGATAGTTATTCAGTTGGAAGTGAATGATATGATAGAGTAACGATAGCCGCTAAGGTCATTGGAATAAGATGTCTAAGAATAAAATTAACAAATGGGAGAACGCTGAGGGCATTTCGACGTTATCATTTCGACACTCAAGTCAGGAGGTAGAGAAATAAGACAATGCGAAGAAACAAATGTAAACGGAGAAAATAAAGAGGAAAATACCTCCTTTTAACTCCCCTATTGATCATCTTTATATATAACCACTGCAACAAAAATTCTAATACTACTAGGTAATCATAATAAAAAAGAATGATAATGGTCATATTTAATACCCATTGAGGGAAGATATATTTTCATAAATGCAAAATAGATGTTAGGGGAGACATGTCTTCATAAATGCACAATAGACAAATGATAAAAGACAAAACTTCATTAATAAGACGGGCATAATAAGTCCGACATTATTGTCGAAAAACTTAAGAAAGTATATATAAGTAAAAATCTTCCTCTATGAGATACATATTTAAACGAGATTGGTGAAATATTACTATTCATCTGAGTTTGCTAAGATATGAAACATACCATAATATATACGCCGAGATATAAAGATAGACATGCCTACCAAAATATAAACATATTTGTCGAGATATTAACTATAACATATATGTTGAGCTATGAAGATGTGTATGCATGTCGAAATATAAATATGTCTATCTAAATATCAACCATAATATATATGTCGAGGTATGAATATGAATATATCTATCAAGATATAAGTATGTTTGTCAAAATATCAATCATAATATATACATTAAGGTATAAAGATAGATATATTTGTTGAGCTATAAATATATATGTGTTTTCTTTAACCGAGCTTATTCCCTCTTTAACCGAGCTTATTCCCTGAATTTCACTTCATCTGACTTTACCACCTGACACGAAGCGTTCCCTCTGCATCAATAAGACACGAGGGAGAGGCGTGACATGATGAAATTCGAGACATCACAGACCAGCAACGAGTAGAGAAAGCGATCAGTGACGACGAGCATAGATGAAAGAGGGATGTATCTATCTGAAAACTTTGGGATAACTAATTATGTTTTCATATATTAATTGTCCCTATACTATTATATACATTTTGTCACAGATGAATTTGGATTCCCAACTTATTGTACCTTCTTTTGTACTCCTTTGCACGTTGTTGTCCATTTCGTTTCGCCATTAATGAGATGTGGTGGTGTCTCTGCAATCCAATTCCACCTCCATCTTCTTTTGTACCCTTTGCACGTTATTCCGATATCTTTCTTATACCGAGTCTTCACTCTCCTCTCTAGAGCTGTGGGCTGACTCATAGTGGGATGAATTAATTTATCATAAATCTAATATTTAGTAAATAGAAATAAATCGGCTTATTATTTTGGTGGATTAAAAAATTTTCAATCCAACCCAACCTAAGGCAGGTTATGGGTTAAACGGGCTGACCCACGGGCTATAATTTTACTATATATCAAATTTAATTTATCACTATTTGATCTTTTATAGTACATACGGAAGTCATTCTAATATTCCCTCTACTCTTTTAGTAACATAGGGTGTGTTGTATGTTTGATTTTTTTCTTCAAATCTTTAATTAGTTGCTTTCTAATAATAAAATTTTTCTCAGTTTTTCTTCTCTATCAATCTCGTTTCACTTTCTGCAGTTGGATTCGAGAAATATAAGAAACATTTATAGATTTTATTTTCTCGTGCATTCATTTTTATTGACCATTATGGTCAAAGATTATATGTTCTTTCTCAAA
This sequence comes from Alpinia galanga, assembly GCA_037177395.1. Taxonomy (NCBI): domain Eukaryota; kingdom Viridiplantae; phylum Streptophyta; class Magnoliopsida; order Zingiberales; family Zingiberaceae; genus Alpinia; species Alpinia galanga. Next base: position 3,901,412 of record JBAMHZ010000043.1, on the reverse strand, counting down.
TATAGAATGACTGTGTTTTAAATTTCACATGCTACATCATTATGTCTCAATTGAAAAATATAATTTTTAATTTTTTCAATCCGTGGGCCAACCCGCGGCGGACTTGGGTTGGCCCGTCTTAATTCGCAGCCCATGCGGGTTAATCTTTTTAGGCCCTCAGCGGACTTGGGTTGATAAATTTCAACTTAATCCGCTTAAATTATTTGACGGGGCAGACCAATTCGACGGGCCTAACCCAAATTGACAGGTCTACTCCTCTCACTCTCGCCGATTCAATTTGTTGAAAAATATATAAATGGTAAAGGAGGGATGAAGAAGATTTTAGCGTGTATAAAATTTTAGGCTTGAGCAGAAAGAGACAATGAGTAATCAGAGAATCCACTTCTCCTCTGTCTTTCTTTCTCCATCGAATACTTCTTTCATTCGACATTATGTGATAGCACTAATGTGTATTTTATTTTGCTATGACCACTAGTGTGTGGTGGAGATAATGATTTCACCTTTGTATCTTGAAAAACGGATGTCTTGTCTTGACTTCTAAGCACCACAGAGGTAAGACGAATCTATTTTAAGGAATATGTGTTAAATACAGACATTAACTTCTCATGACTCAACACTTGGACTATTCAACACTCCGCTACTCAGCTTAGGTGACTCGATACTCTATGATTCGGCTTGGACGACTCAACACTCAGCTACTCGTCCACTTGACAACTTAACTACTCGGCTACTCAACTTCTCAACTTTGAAGGCAGTCACTCAGCCTCAACAACTTAGCTTAGTCTTTTAAGTCAACTTGAGATTATCAACTCAAGTCACTCACTCTAAATTTAAATTGCAAATTAGAACTTCACTTACCTCATAGAATCTAAATAGTTTCATCCATTGGCTCCATTTTTACTAAAACAAATTTGTCTAAAGTACTTTTTTTTTTATCCAGATTTTATGATCCAATAAAATTTTGAAAATGAATGATCAAATTTCAAAATAAATTTAAAAATTACATATGAATTCTGACGAATATTTCAATATTATCAGTAATAATTTGAGTATTACATATGCTTAATTTGTACTATGTGAATCTCAAATTTTGATTACTTTAAAAATCATCTCACTCCTCGTAGCATCATGGACTTTGTACAAAAATCTTCTTGTTCTATCTAATTATAGAAATATGAATTTGATAAAACATTTGGTCCAAAAATTATACTTCTAATAATCTTTTGATAAAAGAAGCAGGTGGAAAATTAAAAAAATTACTCTTTAACTATTTTTATTATTAAAATATACTTCTTTTAAAAATTATTAAAACAATATGTTATTTATAATCTGATATTTAAAATAACTTTAAGTACTCCATTTTATAATAATTTTGATAAAGTTGATCAAAATAATTAAATTATGGCTAAAAGCCTGTTTTAATAAATTTTAAAAGATAGATGACCTCTGTATAGTTATTATAAAAATGTATTTTTTTATAATTAACAATAGTTTTTCAATTAATTTTAAAAGGATTAATTCAATCTCATAAGAATTTTTATCAATTATCTGAATAAATTGAAAAATACAGTAGATGACTTCTAGATTTTTTTAAAAACCTTTTTCAGACAAAAAAAAACTCTAAATATTTAACGGTAACATTGTTACATCGCAGGGTAAAAATGTATCTCTCTGATTTTTACCGAGGTAAAAGTCAAATTAGGGGTTTCAATCGGAACTACATTAAACACCGAACGAGCTAAACAGCTGCCGTGGGGCCGTTGCCTAAGGTCGTCGTTGTACTCGCAAAAGAGCGCACGAGCGTGAGGGAGGGAGGGAGCTCCGCGAGGGACGGTCGGAGGATGACTCCAGGCGCTGCATCGGCGGCGACGTCGACGCATGCCTACGGCGAACCGTCGTACTGGGACCAGAGGTACAGCAAAGACGGTGGCACCTTCGATTGGTACCAGAAATACCAAAGCCTCGCCCCGCTCTTCGACCTCTACGTCCGCCGCCACCATCGTCTCCTCCTCGTCGGATGTGGGAATTCAGGTCCTCTACCCCTCTTTCTTGTTGCGCTTTCATGGTTCAATTATTTATTCCTGGACAGCTCGATCTCTCGTCTCCTAGATCACTCTTTCTCATGTTGCGGATCTTGCAATGGAAGAGGATAAAATGCTGGGTCTTAAACACATCAGAGCGAAATTTTTTTCCTTTGTATTTCTAATCTTCGATCGGTATTGATCTGGTATGCTTGAGTTCAAGTTGTTTTGAAAGGGAGAGATTTCCCTTCCCTATGCTTCATTTAACAGGTCTGGATCTGATCCGTGCGTAACCACTAACTACTCAAAATACGAAGGTGGATTTGATCGTATTCTAGTATTCTTCTTAAAATCATGGATGTAAACCTCAATGATGCTAAAGATTTAATCTTTAGCAAGGTTAGATGTATCGATATGTTTGGTATACATGTGCTCAAGAATCTCTATTTTGATCTGGAAAATGATTCAGGTTTGATCACTGAATTGAGATTGACTATAACGTTATATTGGCTAGTAGAGCTACGTATTGCTCTGGATGCCTTTTGCTTTTTTGGCAAAGGACAAGTGCTTTTGATGTAATTTGGATTTGGAGTTTAGCTATTGAGTTACCTGTTAGGTTCGCTATTGACGCCACTTCTAAAACATGATCAATTTGTTTTTGTTAAGGATTCCTGCATTTTTTTTCTTCCGTTCAATTAGTCTTCTCAACAATAACCTCAGCTTATTTCATGGTTTATATGTATTTACAACATTAATTCTCAACAATGATTTAGTTTATCTGAGATAATGTTAAAATTCTAACAGCACTTGGTGAGAGCATGGTTGATGATGGTTACCAAGATATTGTCAACATTGATATATCATCTGTGGTGATAGAAGCCATGCAGGCAAAGTATTCTGATAAACTAGGGCTCAAATGTATCCTCTAGTATATACTAGCTATCTTCCTCTACTATTTCTAGCCGATAAGCATCTGGGCTTTATAAAATTTTCCTAGTTGATATTATTATATTTATTTCTCATTAGTCAGGTAAATAGTCGTTCTCTGTGTTGCTTCTTAATTATATCTACAGATATCAAAATGGATGTACGTGAAATGAGTTCTTTTGAATCAAGTTCATTTGATGCTGTTATTGACAAAGGTACTCATGCAATTATCACTTCATGGTCAATTATACTGCTTGTATTTCTTGAGTTTGTTTCAAGTATCAATAATATTTTCACAAATCAGTGCAAGGTTACATTTGAACTACTTTATAAATGCAGGAACTCTTGATTCTCTCATGGTAAGTGTACCCCTGCTCAAGCTTGTCTGGTTTCACATATTAATGGTAAAAGATGTTGTCTTGTAGTGTGGACCTAATGCTACAGAAAATGCAACAAAGATGTTGAAGGAAGTTGGCAGGTAAACCTGTTCCCTAATTGTATCAATAAATTTATCTACCAAATTTGTCATTTTGTGAATATCCATATACAAAATATCTGTCAGGGTTCTCAAGGATAAAGGAGTATACATTCTGGTATGCTTAATGGATTTTTCTCCATCTATAAAAGAAAGGAAGTAAAATATTATGGCTAACTCTTTTATGTTTAATGCAGATCACCTATGGCGATCCAAGTTACCGATTGAACTTGTTAAGGGGTGTGGAACTTTGGAATATAAACATGCATGTAATAGGTCAGTGACATTGTTTTTACTTGTTTCAGCTATTAACTCTTAACTTTGGTTTTCCAGTATGATTTGAAATGCACATATAAAACAACAACAACAAAAATCGAATCTTATCCCATTGAGTGGGGTCAGCTATACGGATCCATTTGAAATGCATATATGACAGAAGAAAAAAAATCTAAATGAACAGAAAGAAGGTTTAAAGTGAGTGGAATATGTCTCAATTCAATCTGGGATATGGATCATGGCGGTAGTATTCCAAAAGTGAGATTCTACTTGCATAAGAACTAAGATTCTTTTTGAGTGTCATGGGTTAAAAGAATCTACTGATAAACCAAATATGACTTTTCAGAATTAGGATGAGGTAATAGTTTAGAAATATGGGCAATAGTTTTAGACCTCTGAATTAAGGTATCTGATAAGTGATTGTTGTAGTCTCTAAGTCAGAATCATGTGATACTCAGGTTATCATATTTTTCCTGAGTTCTGATCAAATGAAGTTTCCATCATCACCTAGGCTCTCCTAAAAATGTCAGCACTTCAGTTGAGAACACATTTATCTAGCGAATGTATATTTGCTCGTGCTAGTTAATTGGCAGTTCTTTTTCAAATTTGCCAAAGTTAAGTGTTTATATTTTCTTCTAGCCATATTGTTGTAACCTTGGCTGCATTTTTTGACTAATAAAAAATACAGATTGACTCAGCCATACGAAGCATATTGATTTTAACAAAGTCAAAATCAAATTAGAGTTGATCCCAGAAACATTTGACAAGATAAAACTTATTTCTCTGACCTGAATAAATCAGGGACTCAGTCCCACTTAATTTTGACATAGTCAAACTCAACCCTGCCAAATTTGAAATGATACTGCCTTACTCTCCATTTTGTCATCTCAAACCTCCAAGAATCTAGTTGGTGAACAAAGTCATATCCAAGCCCCTTTGAACTGTTTGAACCGACACTGCATTCTGACATAGACCCTATTGACTCACCCAATCAGAACTTCAGGTGAAGCTGCTGCTTGGTCGAATCTAAGCTTCCACTTGGACCCCCTTAAGCTATCTAGTTTAGCTTGAACCCCTTCTTCTGCTCTTTAAGCCATCGTGTTAGATAAACAAGTAATGGATCCCATTAAATTGTTCATTTCATTATGCTAAATCCTAAATGGGTCTTGTTGAGCTATCAATTTAGCCGAAATATTAGATCATTTATCTCCCCTTTGGTTGTCCAATAAACTTGTAAAAATCTTAAATGGATCCTATCCATTTCCTAATAATCCTATATTAAAAATGGACCTGCTTGAGTTCTTCATTGAAACTTTAAATGTTGTTCAATCCCCCTTGCAAAATCTGATATATCATGAAATTTATATTATTTCAAAAAACATTCTAAATTGATCGTAAAATGTTTTGTCTAGGATGAAACGTCTGCATTCTGAGTAATTTAATTAGTGTTCTGCCGTGAAGTTGCAAGTGATATCTTATTCTAGTTAGATCCTTAAATGGAGGTACCCTAACGCTTCAGGGATAACTAATGTCAAGGATTGATGCCTTTCTCGAATTGGCAAATACCAATCGCTAACCATATTTCACCATATGGTGAATCATTGGTATCATAGTCTTGAAATACAGTATGAGAAATCTTATGTCCACATCTAGAACCTTCTAAGGTTTTGTGCAATTTTTCACACTGATCTCTATCTCAACATCTTATTTCTATTATCACTCTGTAAATCAGTACATTTGAGGCTCTATGTAGATGTATCAATTGTGTGAGAATTCGTAATTGTTCACCCACCGTCCATCCTCTTCCTTCCAGAGAGGACAGAGAATTCAGGGCAGAAAACTTGGGAATTGACCACTCCATTGCCATTGAACGAGGATGGTAGCTCAGCTTCTGCAGTTCTTGGTTCAAACCCTGAAGTCCATTACATATATGTCTGTATCAAGGTTAGATGTCTCTATCAAGTCCATTATTCATCACCTAGTTATACACACACACACACACATATATTGTTTTTCTTTGTGGTTTCAATTGGGCATTCTTTACAGGGTGTATGCCGACAAGCAAATCAAAGTACAGACTGAGATTCTAGAGGTAAAAGATCCCATGATCATGGACCTTGTACTACCTAAGACACTGGATTGAAGGAAAGAATCAATTTATTCCATTTCTGTTCAGCTTGTGGCAGTTGGTCAAACTCTTCCCTGAAAGGACTTGAGCTGGATATTAAAGCTAATCCTTGCGATGAAGTTTGTTGTACGTTTACCCTTCTCTTCTTATTGGTTTGTGTATGGCATTGTTTTAAAGTTTTGAGAGGCTAGATTGGTACTCTTTCTCGTCACATTTTTCTCTTAGAGTTTGCTGAAATTAAACTGTGCGTGATGATGTCACCTTTCTTTCATTGAACATTCCTAATTCAAGAACCTGACGGAGCAGTGAATTTAAACAGTGTTATTGTTGGCCATTTTTGTTTGTAGTTCTTACAGTAATGCATGTTATTATCCAGCCTGGTCTGGTGACTCTCTATCCTTTCTTTATATAAATTGGGACTTGGCTTTATGAACACTAGTCATGCGTTGCGCTTTGTTCTTTGTTAAACAGCAGAAATAAATACAAAATGGTATAAATGTCGCGAAGAAACAAATCCTCCGGAGCTTCCCACTTGGGACGTTGTTTGGTCACTATGATTTATTACTACTCTTCAGATCCTAGATGCTGTGGAATTAGTCTAGAGGTGGTGGGGGCAGGGGGTGGTTGTGAGTACTGTTATTTTGTTTAGCTACAATAGATGGTGAATCTTATAGAGAGAATTGCATAACAAATACATCTTGAAGTCTCACTCTTTATTTACATTTTATATTATATATAGATAATATAATAATTAATTTGTAATGA
>JBAMHZ010000043.1:3853375-3887174 GCA_037177395.1 Alpinia galanga | reverse complement strand
TAGTTTTGACGATCTGAGATATCTATAGATGTGGTTGACCGGAAGTGCTTCAAGCGATTAGAGGCTACCGTAGATTGGTGATCAGAGCAAGCAGATTGCAATCCGCGAAGGTCGCTAGTCTGAGCACCCGGAATGATGCCACATCAACAAAAGATAATCAAAGCTAGCATGTTCAAGGATAAAGGTGGAAGCCACATCATTCATCTTCTAGGCGCCCGAAAGAGTGCTACGTCAGTATGAAGAGGAGAAATCTAAATAAGAACCCTTAGATCTCGAAGACAATATCAACACACTTTAAGAGTTTCTTTCATACTATCCTTATTCTTTTTTAAGCTATCTCCTTATACTCATCTCCACTTCCAGTACTTTGCCGAAGAAGAGAAAACTAGCGGACAGGTGAACCTGTGCATAGACCTTAGACTAGCAACCCTGGGGGTTGTAAACCAAGTAAATTATTATGTCCTTGCTCTTTTGATTTATGATTTACAATTTAATGTGTGTTTTATCCTTGCTAAGTCTTTAGCAAGAGAAAGAAAAGGTTTTAACTTGCAGGTACCGCTATTCACCCCTCCCCTCTAGTGATCAAACCTCTTCCGTACTGCATCCCAACACAACTTAGGACTAAGCTTTACAAGTTTGCTCCATGTCATCCTTCTCCTTACCTTCCTAATCCCTCATAGTTGGTCAGGCATTTAACCCAAATTGACTAACTTGAATGCATCGAGTCACCAAGCTCTGATCAAACTTAACTTGAACACTTTGCTAACACATCAAAACTACTTGGTTGAAGCCGACCACTTGGAAGCACCATTTCTTCTACAATATGTTCATATTTACTTGGATAATTTAGTTTAATATGGCCAATTTAAGGTCATCTCCATATGATAAATTTCAATATGAATTTATATTATGAACCTTCCAAGAACATGTTCCAGATATATTAGAGACTTTGGATACCCTCAAAATCCATGTGGACAGTATCCACATTTTTGCTATGACATATCTCCTTTATACAGCTATTATGATAGATATTTTATCATTCCTAAGGTATTTTTTTTGCTTTATGAGCTCCTTCTAGAGAATTCATAGAGGATATTTTATTGTTCCTAAGGTATTTTTCTCGCTTGATAAGCTCCTAGAGAATTCATAGATCCCGGACCCTTTTTTGCTATTCAAACAAAATTGTCATTCATATAAGCTTGTGTATATGAAATTCATTTTACATTTTGTTTTTTCCGTCTAACACTTGAGTTTGCAATAAATTAATTAGTTTTAATTCAATATTCTTTCAATGTGAATTTATGGCCCAAGGTCAATATATTGTAAGATTGTTAAACCATGCATTTATAAATTGAGCCATTAGTAGTTTAACCTTGTCACTGGAATTAATGGTTACCAAATTAGATCTTAAAATATGTATCGTAGTTCAGGTTATGAATTAGAATCTTGGCTCGTCCCGTTGTCATTTCCCACTTGCCCTTATTAACTCATTCATCGTGGTTCCACACATAAATCTTCTAGAACTTTGGCTTGTAGTTCCTTGTAAAGTGATCCCGTTCTAATTTAGCTCAATTTGATTCCCAACACTAAGATTCTGGGGATTATTAGCACATTCGTAACAATATCATTCAGATTTCCTCATGTTAAGTTGTGCAATCTTTCTATCAACTCCTATATTATAATCTTCTTGTGTATACATTGACACTGCAACTCAGAAAACCAGTCATTTCGTTTTAATTGTAATCTCTGTAACTTTGTTTGTTGATTTCTTTGCACAAAGTAGTGTATCTCAATCTCAACTTAAGCCTTCTTGTAGCTCATTGGTGCGGAAAATCCAGTTTTAGTGTCTGCAGCAGAACAAATATTTGGTGCTGGCGGAAAGAGGCTTCGACCAGCTTTGGTGTTCCTAGTTTCAAGGGCAACTGCTCAAATAGTTGGCTTGAAGTAAGCTATTTTATTTGTCTTACGTTAATCTAACTGTTGTTAGAGAAAGTGACGCTATGGAACACTTGCTAATTTTGAACAGGGAACTGACTGTCCAACATCGACGTTTGGCAGAGATAATAGAGATGATTCATACTGCAAGTCTAATACACGATGACGTCATAGATGACAGCGGGATACGAAGAGGTATATGTTGTCCATGATTGAGATCACCCAAAAATCAACTTAAATCCCCAATTTGGTTGGTTTAGGCATCCCTTGGCTCATTATGTTATATGTTCCAAGTTAATCTCATTTTTACATTGATAATCGTCTGAAATATTTGCATAAGCATGAGTTGCCCTAATAATTAGAGACATGAGTTTTCGTTATAACTGATTTGTTTCAGGGAAAGAAACCGTTCATCAAATTTATGGGACTCGAGTGGCTGTCCTAGCTGGAGATTTCATGTTCGCACAATCGTCTTGGTACCTTGCAAATCTCGAAAACATTGAAGTGATAAAGCTCATTAGTCAGGTTTATTACTTTTCTTTCTTTTGTTATTATAATCTTCATAAGTATTATTTTGTAAAGTTTGTCTTGCGGCAGGTTATCAAGGACTTTGCAAGTGGTGAAATAAAACAAGCAACAAGCCTCTTCGACTGTGATGCAACTCTTGAAGACTACCTACTCAAGAGCTACTACAAGACCGCATCTTTAGTTGCCGCAAGCTCCAAGTCTGCTTCGATATTCAGCAGTGTCAACATTGATATATGTGAACGAATGTACCAGTATGGGAAGAACCTCGGTCTTTCATTCCAGATAGTCGATGACATCTTGGATTTTACCCAGTCAACAGAACAGTTAGGGAAACCTGCTTGCAGTGACTTATCGAAAGGGAATCTGACTGCCCCAGTAATTTTTGCTCTAGAAAAGGAACCGAAACTAAGAAAAATCATCGACTCCGAGTTCAGTGAAAACGGTTCATTCGATACTGCAATTGAGTTGATTCATCAAAGTGGTGGGCTCCAGATGGCTCAAGAACTAGCAAAGCAGAAAGCTGAAGTGGCTATCGAAAACCTCGAGTGTCTCCCCGAGAGTGAGTTCAAAAACTCTCTTGAGGGGATTGTAAAATACAACCTTGAACGGATTGACTAGAAGCTCAGAGTTGTTGATCATCTTTGAAGTTGAGCACAAGTGCAAGGTTCGGAAGGCTGCCAACTGCCTTTCGGAATTGAATTGCTTGCTGGATGGAGATGGAATGTTCTTATTGTTTGAGCACATTGAAGCCTTCTACATGGCTGCATAAATACTTACTGTAACATTGACTTCATAGCCTTATTCTAGAGAAGGCCGAAATGAATTTATTCTCAAATGTATCAGGAAAATAGATAGTGAATGTCATATTGTTCTAAAAGGAAAATTCATCAAGTACAGGCTAATCTGTATAGTAAAATTACAGAACTATTCTTCATCTGTCTCAGTTTTCAGATACTTCCCTAGAACTTTTTAGTCCCCACTCGTTTGAATACTAATAAGGCACAAACTAGCAAAGAAATTAGAAACAAACAAACAAACACAGATCTTAATTTTGCTTTATAATTAATTAGATAAGGCACTGCAAATCTGATAAAATCAGTGGAGTTTGTCACCCTTTTGAAGACCAGAGTCACAGGTTGAACTCTGATATGTTAATGTCATCACCACCCACATTACAATCTACTTTCCACTGCCCTGTTTTAAACACCACTAACTGAAGAAAAAAAATTTGTCTCCTCGCTCTCTCTCTCTCTCTCTTTGAATCAACTGAATTACGTCGGATCCTACGACTACGACGGAAGAAGAAAGCTGTATGTAGAAATCGCCATCTTCTATCATCCTTGCTTGTAATCGTAAGTGGCATTGTTTAGCTCAACTTCATCAACCTCATTAAGTAGGTTCGAGGCCCAATAGAGCAGCTAAGGCAGTTCAACTTTGACTGAATCCAACAGCTAAGCTTCAATTCAGTTGGATCCTATGCCTATAGAATAGAAAGGATCACTTCTATGGAGAACTCTTTTATAGAGATTGCGATCGACATCGCTAATAATTCATTCACCTCGTATATATTATTGCAATTGGGAAGTGGACAAGTATGCATACTGTTTTTCTTTGTTCTGCTTGAGAAGGACCTCTGTGGTTGAGCATTGAGTGTTCCTTTTCACTAATTGACATAATATCTAGTTGTCAAAAGTTGTAAGATAATCTAAAAGTTCGTAATTATACTAAGTTCCCGTAATCTATTATAAAGGTAATATTTTAATGAAATTATAAAAGCTCATAAATCTAATCAAGTAACAGTATCTTTTAATATTTTAATGATGTTTTATTAGACGCATACAAAGTTATAGAATTCTCAAAATGTGCATCATATTTTATTTTTTTAATTAAAAAGTACAGTTAATTTAAAAAATACCCTTTCCATCGGTAATGGTATTTATTTAAATTTTTTTTTTGTCTTGCTGATCAACGCCATGTAGTTTTAAATATTTGAACACTAGAAGGAAGCTCAGAAATATAATTGCACACTTTTATATTCTCAAGATTCTTTTTTTTCACTCTACGTTCCTAATTTTAAAATTTTAAATTCTCTAAATCTTTCGGTAAATCCATTGATAGTCTTAGCTAGTTATGATTAAACTCAATCCAAGTCTAGTAGATTTTTACAACGACTCTAAATTCAATCGTGCCCTCAAGTCTTAACTTCAAAGTTTTTTTTAGTCATGCATAATTTATTTTTAAAATTCAATTTTCATACCACTTAATATATATTCATAACTTTATGTAGGAGGGTCAAAACCAAAGTTACACATCATATCTACTTTACTTATACTTTCCTCTTTTACTTCATATTCAAGTTTCATAATTTTAAATCTGGCCTTTAGATCTATCAATGAGTTTCAAGTAAAACTCATTAATAACCTTAATCAGCTCTAATTGAATTCAATCAAATCCAATAGGTTTTTATAGTGATCCTGAATCCAACCATGTCCTAAAATATCAACTTCAAGATCTTCCTAACTATATAGAGCTTATTTTTAAAATTTAACATCTATATCAATTGATACATATCCATAACTTTGCGTGGGAGATTCAGAACTAAAGTTGCATATCATATCTATCTTATGTATATTTTTCTCTTCTACTTCATGTCTACGTTTCATAATTTCAAATCCTCTAAATTCATCAATAAGTTTAGGTCAAAATTCATTAATTGTCTTAGTCAACTCTAATTGGATTCAATCCAAATTTAACATATTTTTGCAATATCCCTCAGTTCCATTATGGCCAAAAGTCTAGCTTCAAGGATATCTTAGCAATGTCCAACTGTGATAGTATTCAAAAAGTGCATTGAAATTTTAAATTTTTGACAAGCTGTGCATATCTAAGATGCCTTTGAAGCTGAACTTTTGGCTACAATGAAACTAAGGGACACTACAGAAATATATCAAATTTAAATTTGGTTCAATCAGAGCTAACTAAAGTCATTAATGAATTTTGGTCAAAACTTGTTGATAAACTTAGAGGATTTGAAATTATGAAATTTGGACATATAGTAGAAGAGGAAAATATAGATAAGGTAGATATAATGTGCAACCTTTGCTCTAACCCTCCCGCGTGAAGTTATAAAGTATGTATCAATTGACACAGAGATTGAATTTTGAAAAGAGATTATGCACAACTAGGAAAATCTTAAAGCTTAGACTTTATGACATAATTAGACTCAAGATCATTAAAGAAACTTACCAGACTAATTGGATTTAATCGAATCTAGCTAAAGTCATCAATGAGCTTTGACTGAAATTTATTGACGAATCTAGAGGATTTAAAAATTTGAAATCAAAAAGTGAAAAATATGAGTCTTGAGAATATAAAGAAGATGTTTAACACTACTTCTAAATATCCTTATAAATCAATATTACCGTAGTGTTAATTTTAAAAAAGCCAGTACTATAAAAAAAAAATAGTATTATTGTTAGCGAAAGTATATTTTTTAAAATTAAGTGTGCCTTTTAATAAAAAAAATAAATTATGATGCGTTTTTAAGAATTTCTGGACTTTGGACGCCGTTTGATAAAACATCATTATTTTAATTTAAAATACAAATTTATTTTTAGAACAATACACTAATTAATCAAAGAGCGAAAACTAAAACCCAATAATACTTTATATTATTTTTAGAACAATCGTTTATCTTTGATTTGTTCCCGGTGAAGAAGGACAAACTGTGGCACATGTCATTTAAAAGAGAAAATTTTGATGCGGCCTGTGATGCTTCTTACCTTATGGAAGTGGAAAGATGGATCCAGTCACATTAGTAAAATTCTACTTAAAATTAATACACATTAAACAATCATTACTAGAGTTTTCGGCTACAATCCTTCCAATCCTTCAACACTTAAGTCAAACATGAAATAAACAAAAGTGAAGAAGGAAAGAAAGAGCCTGAGAGTGCAAAAACCTGACCTCCTTTCTCGAATATGCTTTTATCCTTTATATAGGTGATGCCTCTTGCAGAATAATTTTCCACTTTTCTGACAATGGATTATGTCTATCAGTTAAGGAATAAAACCTGTAAGGTCCTTCCACGTGGGATGCCACATGTCCTGGAATAATGGTGACCACGGGCCATTTGAGAGTAGGACGTAAAGGTTACCAGAGAAGATTCCTACTGTGGCCCTCAAATGTTAGGCCTCTATATTACTAAGAGGGGAAACTTTAAGTATTCACCGAACAGGTAATTTAATATATTATTGAATGACTGCTCTTCAGCCTGATTGGTTGATCGAGCCAATATGCGGTGAAAAGCGAATGTGATTGATAGATGGATTTGGAGGATATGGCCAAACAGTTGGTTTGGAAGCGTACCCAAGCAGCTGGCTCAGGAAATATGATCAAGTAGCCAGTTCGGAAATGTATTCGAACGGATGACTCAGGAAATCTAGCCGAGTAGTCAATTCAAGGTTGTATCCGTACGGTTGGCTCAGGAAATCTGACAGAATAGTAAGTTCAGAAATGTATCTACACGACTGACTTAGGAAATCTGGATGAGTAACCAGTTCAGAAACATGCCCAAACAGCTGGTTCAGAAATCTAGCATGGTAGTTAGTTCAAGAATTCACCCAAATGGCTGTCTTTTCTTTCTGAATTTACACTTTCATTTCTCGATGAAATCTTCGAGAGCACTAGCGTATCCACGTCAAATTAGAATGGGAGAAATTAAATTATTGGTTGCACCTTTTGTAAATCATGACAAAATGTGATTCTTCAATCAGGTGGACATTTTGAAATTATTTGGCAGATTACTATTTCGATATTCGGAGTTAATTGGTCTCTATTGACAATGTGATGTGGTTGATTACAATCTCGACATCTAAATGCCAAGAACATCATTATATTACATTGAAAAGTTGGGGACATTTCACTGCCATAAGGTAGAGCATGTCTAAATGGAAAAGGTTTTTTTTATTTATTTAAATTTTTCATTGAAATGGAATTATTTCAAACCGAGCTCATAAGTGAATGAGATATGGAGATACGTCTGCGCATTGTAACTCACACCATTTAGGATATATCTAATTTTCATTAGTCCCTTGTACTCAATTACATTAGTACCATTTTCATTCAGGAGTAAAATTTCGCATGACCATCAATGGTGGATTCGTCGATTTAGGAGTAAGCGTATTAGATTTGAAATTAAAATTGAAATTTTGAATCTACATAATTTCATTATTATAACAGATTCAACTTTGCTATTCTATGTCTACCCACATTTGGTTGAGTGAGTTCAACCTCCTTTGAAGAGCAATAAAGATAATGACTAATGTACTACCTCGCCCAAGCTCGTCCCCTTCGGACACCATGAATTTACCTTGGCCAAGATATTTCACCAAGGTAAGAATTTGGTTTATGGATAATATGAATACGTCTGAATGCTATAAGTAATAGAAAATAATAGTTTTACAATGATAAATTATCCGTGTATATTGATGAAAAAAACAATACTAGATGAAATATTTTGCTTGGTTCAATCGGATCCCGACCCTTTCAAATTGGCCTACCCGCCTAGTTCACCCAATCTAGTCAATGTGCTGGATTTGCGTGGTTCACTTGTTTGCTTGTTGGTTTGTTCCACTAAATCAATACACCTAATGTGTCTAACCCGTGGTGCAGCTCCCCATAGAAAAAGCTGAAGCTGGGACCATTCAGATAAAACCATAGTAATGATTGTCTACAATATATACTGCTATATCTGAACCTTTAAAACTTCAAATTTATGTTGGCCGTTGTTCAAACGTTAAATTGAAGTTAACTGAAGAAAAAAATAACCCGGAATTTCTCCCAGGCTTTTGCTATTATATCAAAATTATTACACCGACGGCACAAGTAGAAAAGGACCAAAGCGTTACAGTAATTGGATCGAACTGAAACATTGCGTTTTTTTTTATTACAAAAAAAAAATTAGGGAAAAAAAAAAAAGTGATCCTAGCAACGAGATCACCACCATGTGCATAAACTGGACTGACCTTTATTTATGTACAAATCTAATGCAGCTGATCATACCATCTCACGGAATTTGTCATGTAGTTGGGGAGATCTAAAATGGGTTTCCCATTTCACTGAAGCGAGCAGAAGATCAGTTTGTATGAATGGTCAAGTGTTGGAAGCAACCGTTGTCGCTTTGTCTCCGAGGACGGTGATTAGTGAAAGGAATCCTCCACTGTTTCTAATAAATCGAGTTTGGGAGTGAACATCTTATATGGGGCTTGCTTTAAGGCACTGCAATGACAAAGTGTAGAGGATGTAAATAAATCCAAAGAATCGCAGTTTTCAATATCTAGAGGATTAACTTGGACTTGTTGAATAGATCAATAACTAGTGTGATTACATAATTACTGAAGAAGGAGAAGTTCAGAAATTCAAAGGAATTTTGCATCAATGCAGTAAAAAGAAAAAGAAAAGGTCTATAGATTCTGGTCTCACCTTATTCTGTGATGATGTTACGGTATCCCTCCATTGTGGATTTTGAGTAGCTGAATCTCGCTCTCTTATAAAAGTTACAACAGTAGACTGCGATGATCTGCGAGCATAAGCTACATGTGGAGGCGGCATATCTCTCATGACCCATAAGACAACGCCTGAGGGTGCTGATGAACCTGTAAGAAATTTTAGCATGTCAATTGCAATGACTAGATAAATAAGGAGGCAAATGGGAGCTGCAAGAGACTAGCGTTTTACAAATAGTTAACCAGCAAAGACGGACCTGACAGTTCATGCCACTTCATGATTATGTTACATTATTTTTTAAAATAAAATAATATATAATGATCTAAAATTATTAACCTTTCTTAAAAAATAATTAATTTATTTGACAAAAAGGACAAGTAGTGTCAACGTTTTCACCTGGCCAAGTCATAGTTTGTGTTGTGTCACTTCCAGGATCTGATTTTGCAATTCATGTTTCAACTGGTGTGGGGTGCTCATATCATGCTATTATCAATTAATGTTTGATAATGCAAACCCTAAATCTGAGTTGGTAAGCAAAATCATGAACAGACGCCCAAAGTTAGGTAAGACGTCATATAGTAAATCTTACTACTAACCAAGGAATTGTTATCAACCAAAAAAGAACACCTGTGTGGTACACAAACATTAACAAAGAAAGCCTATCACAAACATAAACCTTCTGACTTTAATAAAGATATAGGATAAAGCAGATAAGCATGGGTTCCACATTCTTATATTACTGTTAATTTTACTCTGTTTCATTTCTACTTTTCATCCGAAAGGTGCAGCATACCTATAAAATAGTAGAGAAAAATAAAAATTGAACTGATTAGGTTCTCTGAATGTTGTGGAGGCCAATGCGAAAGCATCTCCAACTGCAAAGAAATATGTAAAACGCTAGTGTGAAATGGATGACAGTTGCACTTAATAGAAAAACTTAGCAATTAACAATAACATACTGGTACAGTAGTAGAAAGGGCTAGAACAGCAGATGATGTGAAAGATAGAACACTGACAGCTGCCAAACTTGCAACCTGCATAAACAATCAAGTATATATCAATCTTTGAGAAGCTTATCAAATCACCAGTGAGACTGAAGCAAAATGCCATTTACAGGGAGCAAAGATAAGCAACTATTAAAGCCCATTTGATCAAATGAATGAGAAAGAAAATTCATTCGGTTAAAAGTTCATAATTTTATATAGAATTCACAAGTCACGGTATGAAATTTGCGCATTTTGTACTACATTCTGAAAACACGATGGCCTAACAGTTCTCATTGTCACCGGAACAGAATCTGGGAAAAGGATCATACAATAAAATATTGTTGATAACAGCTATATAGGCATATTAAATCGTTGAAATCATAACCAGCCACTAGAATAAAATAATATAAAAAGACAGTTCGGTGCACAAAATTGCAGCCAATGCGAGTCTCATAAAATGATCTATTGTACTCGGTCTTATTTTACTTTGTAAAAGGTTATCTCCGTGATTCGAATCCATAACCTTTAGATCATTAGGCAGCAACTTTACCGTTGCGCCAAAGCTCCCCTTCTATAATAAAATAATATATTAAGAAAAAAATTAAAATACCAGAAAAATTCTACAAAAATATAAAATTATCACAAACACATTTTAGGAATTAATAAATTTCCATATCATTAATGTATCCTAATTTGAAGAAGACAAAAATGAATTAATAACAATTTCTGTTTCAATAATAAATGAAAAACTTTAGGCCTTAAAAATAGCAATTTTCTCTTTCTCAATACCTGTACTCACACTTCCAATTTTTTAAACTTATTACCTATTTGCTCGTTAGACAGTAGCATAAACCAAGCAAATGTGCATAACTAAGTAGTAGTTATTATTTTACATACCTTCCACATTTCAGTAGATGCCATTTCAGAACGCACTTTGCTCATTTTTGAAAACAACAGAATCCCTAACATGATTGAGAAACAAAAAATATCATGAAACTATAACATGAAGAGGTGCCTTCCAAAATTAATAATTCGATGCTTATCCATAGGCAATGCAACATGAAGCTGGCCATTATAATGCATCAATTTAACAAGCCAATAACAATAACAATCAATTCTTAACTTATTAAGTGGGATCGACTATATGGATCCTTCTATGCCATTGGACCTTATCTACTATATGAACAAGCCAATAGAAACAGTAAAAAAAAAAAGGAAAAACTTCCGAAGGGCATGCCAATCTAGACAAAATGCCAAAGCCTATGAGCACATAATGGCAGAACCAAACAAACAAAATGTCACAATCAAGATTCACTAGAATTTCTTATTGGCATGTCATGTGCCTAAAGATAAAATTGAATGTGCAACAATCCTTGCTGAAGTAATGGTTTTACTTCTAGTAGGTTTCATATTAGCAAATTCAAAGCCCACTTTTATTGTTGAACCGTGTAATCCAATCCATACGGAAGTAAACATCATACTTCTGCAAGCATCACACTGGCAAGTGGGATGCCCACAGTTATGGTTGAATGAGTGAATATCCATACCAAAGTAAATGTTTTACCTCCAAAGATATTTTGAACAATTCCATACTTTTAGCAACTTTAATAGAAATCTATATGATGATCAGAGATGGCTAGAGACATTTTCCAAAAACAAGGATGACTAGAAATAAATTTGTTACAATTAATGATAGAAAACTTAGGTGGAATAATTTTTCACTACTTCATTTTCATCTCTCTTCTCTTGCCAATCCATCAAGTTATCGTCAATGACAGACAATGGAACTTCTATGTTTCTTTAAGATAATTCTGTCCTATGTAATGTGACTTCTCAGTTAGTAAACACCGGAAATCATCCAAATTAGTTCAAATTACAATGTCAAGAAAGGAAACAATGACAGCTCCAATGGAATTTCAAAAGCAACTCAACAGATGAAACATACTTTCCAACAGTACCTAATGCCTCAATAGAATTGCCCCGATCCATCCATCATTGTGTCTAAAAAGACACTTTCAATCAAAATTTTCCATCAAACATCGGCAAAGCAAACAAATGTAAAGATATTCTAACTATCATGCAAATAATGGTTAATCCATATAAGTTCTCACCATGGTTTGAAATCTCGTATTGTGCCGGGCAAAATGGTAAAAACTATCATTCTAGTAAATCACCGAAATTCGATATCATTCGGCATTAAGATTCAAAATCTAGAGTCATGCCGTAGTTTCAATTTTCAACTGGAAAAATACTTTTTCAGTATCATGCCGATGCTTCAATGCATGGTGCTAGTGCTAGTAACTGATTGAAGATTGAAAGTTGGAGGAAATGAAGTAAAGAAAAAAAGACATTATTTGTGCTGAGTGGTATCGAATTTTGATAATTTACCAAAATGATATATTTCAACATTTTCGCCCAACATAATACAAGATTTAAAATCATACTTGGCATAGACAATGTCTCCTTCCTATATTTTATCTCTTCCTTCAACTTTAATTCATTATCGGCACTATGCATCGAAACACAGCACAATATCAATGTTTCATCTCTTTAACTACTGTAGCACCACTTGGATAGTTTAGAGATGAGGAGGCTTATAAAAAATCTCTATATTTATCTCTTGCAAGTAGTATGTGGGTGAGAATGTTATATCATATATGCGTGCACATGTCAACCACAATGAGCTTGCACCTAACACAGTGAGGGCTAGTCAAGTCAAGCCCCCAAGTGTAGGATAAAAGGATTTTGTACCACTATTGGACAGTTGAGAGACAAGGAGGCTTATAAGAAATCTCTATATTTATCTCTTGCATGTAGTATGTGTGTATGTTGCAGCTTATATGCCTCCACATGTCAACCACAATGAGCTTGGACCTAACACAGTGAGGGCATGAATAGTCAAGTTAGGCCCTCGAGTGTAAGATGAAAGGGTTTTAGGTTAAACTTATTTAGTTAATCAATTTATTCTATAGGGAAAAAATAAAACAATTGTCAAACCTTTGCTCTGTGGGAAAGAAATACTTTTTAAATAGAGTTGGCTCGTTTATGTTTTAGCCTGATAACATTTCTAACTACTCTTTTTCCCATATTTTTTTATTTTGTGCATTTAATCTTTCTAGTTGAAATTTGGATGTCTAGGTAACTCCTTTCATGTCTGTTTGTCTGACACCAGAGTTTGGATCTCAACCTTTCCAATGTTCAATGCAAAACAGAAAAAACAAGTTGCAAACTTAATTACTGTATGGTTAAAATTATCACAAATGCATGTAGCCTAATGATATAATTAATGTGATTACTTAACTGGGATATCAAAGGACGAAATTTAACTAAAATAATAATAAAAAAATAAACATAGAAAAAGGATAATCACCATAGATAGCCAAAGCACCACCTAAAAGGAGCATTGCTACAGAAAAAGTATAGAGATAAACCTGCAAAAAAAAAAAAGGAATGTAACAGTATTCAATATTCTCACAAAGATATGGAAGCGCCAAAGTAGAAATAATGCATACCTTCAGGAAATTCAATACCTAAACTGGTTTATAATATTAAATTTGTCTGACATACTATGGAGATTTAGAAAATAAAGATAAATAAGCATCAATAATTCTTAGTTTAAGAAAGCGTTTAAAATCTCACTCCAACATCAACCTTGAATTTTGTCCAAGCAACATATATCATGTAACTTAATACCAATAAAAAAGACCCTACCATGTGCACTTCCTGCAATTTCATAAAAAAAAATATTGCTCACTGCAGACCATATGAAAATTGTGGTGATTTGCCTATGGGACATATGACAGTAGAAGTTGTCTACTTGGACCATCATAAATTCAAATGAATGACAGTAAGGACCAGAGGTTTATAGTGTCATAATAGGACGGGTTCTTGAGCGCATTATCACTTTTCACAAGCATCATATTACCATATAAGACAAGAAAATTTTCTCCAAAATTGAGAAGGAAGGATGACCAAATCTTTTGTCCAACTATATAATCTCTTGTTCAAGCCAGTAAATACAACATGATTACTTGGTGCCCACACATTCTTCAAATCAGAGTGCATCATGAAAATTAGGATGATCACCTTTTCTATCCCAGATTTAATTGGTTGCTCAGAGAAGTGTGGCATATATCTTCTTTGCTACATATTCAGGGCAAGGATCCCCCATCGGTATCTACTTTATCTCTATCTCTTGTTTCCCATGTTGCTTGAGAATGTTGTGTTTTCTCATAAATTTACATCTATGATAACTTCCCCAAAATAGTCGATCTTCCAGGAGTGAGCAAACAATTCGTCAAGAATACAATAAGACAAAGATCACTAAAGAAGACATTAAAATGCTCTTAAGCAACCGACCTAATATGGATGAGGTGGTTAGTTACCTTGCAATCAAATGGCACATTAAAGAGAGAAAGCTCTACTTGGCTGTAGATGAATATTAAAGAGGACTACTAGCCCTGGGCAGTGCATGATGTAATCCACAGAAGACATGAGCATAAAGTGGGCATGACATTACAAAATGAACATGAGGATGAGAGCATAACTTGCTCTTGCAATGATGATGAGGATCCTACACTGCATGAACGCACATGAAGGAAGCTACATGAAAAGCACCCACAAGTGATCTTGAACATGAGAGGACAAAGTGCTGATGTTGATGCATCCAAAGTTCCACCCATGAGTGATCTTGCTTATGATCACAAAATCATCATTCCATGAGTGAGGTTGGCTGAGATCCCACCCATGAGCTTTGCCAACTACTGCCTCCTATAGCAGCAAAAGACAGGATGTCTAATCCAGGCAGAAAATGTGACTCATCAACAACATGCATAATCATCTGCTATTGGGATGCATGACAGCGGTGGTGTGTCAAGATTGGATACGTCTAGAATTGTTGTTCTGATACCAAGAGTTTAGCTAACCCCCTCACCCCTTAACCTTTTTCATAGACAAAAATATTCTTAAAAATAACCCATTCCCATGTCTTCAACAGGACAACTTGTATTAAAATTAATAAATAATGTATATTAACGTGTTTTGCATAAGATGATAGCATTTAAATCCAAATTGAGGAAATATCTGGCTCTTCAAACTATAAAAATGACTAATAGGATAATAACATACCCTAGCCACAAGAGAAGAATCAATAGAATTTTTCGCTCCGCCGATCCATATCAAGATGGAAAAGACAATCATAGATATAAATGTGAGCGCAATCACCTACAAAAGAAATGGGGCATAGTTCACAATTCAAAAGGTTTAGAATAGAAAAAAGTAGACAATTTTCACTCATCCATAAACTTAAATTCAACAAACATGTAGGCATTCACAGTTCAACATACTTGAAAAACACAATCTCACCAAGATTACAATTTTTTGTCGGCTTCTAACATGAATGGCTCGAGGAAAGCAAAACACCCTATACCCATCAACATGCAGCGGACCTTGTTTATCCATTGACTTATCCAACAAAGCTTCACTGTGACCACGTTCATAATCTTCCTCTTCATCATCATTTGCTTGATGACACAGGTCAACCCTACATGCCAGAAGCATAAGCAAAATTATGAAATTTCAGATGCTATTTCATGCAGAAATTGCGATAATTAAATTTAGATTCTACGCCTTAAGTGTTCTAGTAAACATTATATCTTCCATTGTGCAGCAAAATTATGGGGTCACCACGAAATGCTAAGATTATGTTTTCATTTTGCAACAGGGATCTCTGTGATATTATTCTAGTTTAATGTAACCCAAAACAATACAAGCACAACTAAATTCATTAATCAGGCTATACAAATAAAGAAGAATACAAAAGAGTATTTATATTGGGCTATTTATACCGAGGATATAAAACTAATAGCAAAAAACCAAACAAATATACAACATTGGCTTTACATAATATTGGTATTACTTTGATACAACATTAAATGCAGTAAAACAAAGGAAAATGTACAAAATTACCACAAAGGGCTAGCTTTGTTATAGTAATTATGTTGAAGCTGAGTTGTAAAGATACTCCTGATAATGGATTATGGTGGATATAGGTGAATAAATTTGAATTTAACCGAATTTACTACAATAATTTGAGTAGCAAATTGTAAATTATGATTAGATATCAAACGTGTTTTTTATTCATTCAAATTTAATCCAACAATTTTAACCTAGAAGTTGTACTATGTGACGTGTTTTTTATTCATCCAAATTTAATCCAACAATTTTAACCTAGAAGTTGTACTATGTGACAGATAAAAATGAAAAATAAAATAAAGACAAACTAATTAAACCTGCTTATTTAAGCATACAACAAGCTTTCATGTTCAAATGTATCAAGACATAGTTCTGTAATGTGAAAAGTGGTTATAAACCTACTGCTCAGCTCATTTTTTTGCCTGGATATTCAATTTAAAAGACACTAAACTAAGAACGTATATATGCTATATTACAGAAATAAAATGCTATTGTTTCTACAAAACCAAGATAGCAATAATCCAAAAGGGCTCAAACTGCAATCTTCACTAATTAACATAATGACATAGAAAAAGATTCATGAGAATAAGATGTTTGCAGATTCCATGCTAAGCTTTGTGTAAAACATGAATCTGCTACATGATAATGATAGAGCCACAAGTAAACACTAATACATAAACCCAAAAAGAGAAAAAGAAATCCAACAGATGAACATGAGGATAAAATGCATTGCAGAGGAGTAATATAACATGATTGACCATCCTAGACAATTACCTAAAACGTACAAAAATTATGCAGCACAAATCAACAAAAATGACAAAAAGTTCATCATACAGGGAAACAAATGAAGTGTTACCAATCAAAGAGATAGCAATACTCCTTATTGATGCTACCAGAGCAACAAGTATGTAAATGTTGACCATCATTGAAAGCTCAACATTAAGAAAAGTTTTCCCATATCTTAACAATTAAAAGAGGGAAACTCAGATGCAGATTCTTTATATACTTTCACTGAGTGTGTATTTAAGCATCTAATTGTTATAACTGGTGATGGGAGTTACTTACCAGAAAGAGATAAGCAGGAGAAATGCAGCAAAAAAGATAATTTGAGGGCAAACTGTAGGAGGAGCATTTGCAGTTAGCTCGTGTCTTGAATGAATAGTCATGTCTGAAGATAAGCATGTAGAATATACAAATGAAAACATCATTGAACTTTGCATGTATGCTTACTCATGAGAACAAATCCACAACCATGTGACCAACATTGCCATCCCTCGCAAGTAGCAACAAGGGCAGATATGAAGTATGCCAGGTAGCCTGACATCAAACGAATACAGGATCAAAATATGGCACAATAGAAGAAGTGTAGCACAGTCGACAAAAGACGTTACAATCAATTGATTAACATAAGCTAGAATAATAATTAGGAAGGCATCAAAAAACCACAGAACTTATAGAAGAAAGAAAGAAAGAAAGAAATTTACATGGTAGTATAATATAATATTAGAAGATTTCAGGAAGATTTGTCCAGTTTACAATGGTACAAGAAGAAACCCAAGCTTAGATATTTAGCAAGTAGCAAGGAAATAAAATTAAAAAAAATAACCAGAGGATAAAAATGGTTTGCAGCTAAGTTGCATAACAAGTGCATGATTTACATGGTCAAATCTTAAGATACGTGGTCTAATTATTCTTTGCTAAAAAAATCCATATTGTGTTGGACATATGCCGTTTAAACCATCAAACCCTTAAGTTGATGGTACCTGTTAAGAATATGAATATATAATTGGTCCCTTACCTAAAGTTTTTGGGATAAATGATTAATCATGGTGTCAAAGTAGAAGATAATGTGTTAAGAAAAAAAATTCATACATTCATGTGTCAGATTTGGGCATATCAAGTGCATTATGTACACCCACGTATAAAATAAGAGTGTTAATGATACAAAGATTCAATTGGTCATTTTCTTAATAGCTCAAGCTTTTGGAATAAATAGTCAACTAATCAACTTTACCGATACCAATTGTTTATAAAGCCAAACACTCTAGCAATCTATGTACTATTGAATATGTAATAAGAGGAATTGATCAGCACAGTATACACCAAGACATGAATCCCACTAATTTTTGCTCAGCTACATAAATTTTGTCTTGTCATTAATCTCTAAGCAAGATTTTTATGTCCAGTAATATTCATACATTTAATTATGTCAAATTCAGTTTTGATCTCCCCCTACTCATCAATTTTACCAATTCATCATTGTGTAATTATATAAACTATTGATCAACTTTGAAGAGAGTTGTAATTGAGAGCTTTAAGTATATGCGATCATTTTTGCAAAAAAATAGAGGGTTGATAGAGATGTTTTACATAGGATACAAGAAAGATGATTGAAATGGAGGAGGATGTGAACTCTTCTTTGTGATTGTAAGGTATTTCTAAAGTTTAAAAGGAAGTTTTATAAAACATTAGACCTATTATATCATATAAAGCTAAATGTCAAGCTATGAAGCGAGCACACGAGCAAAGGATAAGGCTTGCAAAGATGAAAATGTAAGATTAATATACGGACATACGAGAATCAACAAGATAAAAACAAAAACATTAGAGAGCTAAAGTTGTAGATATTGAAGGAAAACTACAAGAGACGCATTTAAGATGGTGTAGACACATACATAGACGTCCAATAAATACTCAGTTAGAAAATGTGAGACCATGACAAATATACACATTAATAGAGGAAAAGAAATACCAAAGAAAACATAGATGATAACAATAAAACAGGATAAAACTCATTTAAATATAAATAAGGATGCAATAGAGGATCAAGTACAATGGCATAGAAGGATCGATATACCCGACTCCACTTGGTGGAATAAAGGTCGCGACAACCTCGCGGCTCCAAAACCGTGCCTGTCTCATACCGATACCGATTGGCGGGTAGAAAGATAAATTCAACCCATGCCAACTAGCACAACTCGGTATTTTATACCGTGCTTTTAGTACATCAAACAAAACCATCAATATCAATCTCAATCCCAAATGAAAAAGATTGAGTTTCATTAGGCCTTAGTATCCAATATAAAACAATATCAAAAAGCAAAAGCTCATAGACCTTAACCATATTACTTATAAGTGGATTAGCATTCAAGGGAAAAATTAAAAAGCTAAAGAATAGTTTAGCTATAACCAGAACTATCAAATCACATGAAGTCACACATTCAGTTAGGAAACTTGGATCAAATATCTGATGGATTCACACGTATTCAGTTGGGAAAAGACTTTGATCATTGGTGTTTGAACTCACTTACACTATTTGTACTCTTAATATATGATATTATCAAATATGAAATAGCAAATTTTTTTGTGACTAACAAACATCCAAAAACAGGTTCCTCTGGCAGATTGTTTCTTCATAAATCGTAAACAGCTTATAGGGAAACAAAGAGACTAATTTATAGCTTTATAGTATGTTGGTTTCATATATATAATTCTCACTCTGCATAACAAGAAGCATTAGCAGTTGATGATGTTATTTCTGAAATCACCTTTCAGCCATTGCAAACTGTAAAGAAATTCAAATTTTCCAGCAATAAACAAATTTCAAAATTGTATGTTCTTAGGGCTTATAAGAAAGAGAAATGGAACTAATCAGAAAGACAAGGATCTCTGGCTGTCTGGATGTTAAGTTATTTTATGCTGGCCTGCAAAAATTCATACACACAATAAAGGTACCTAAACAAATACCAAGCACAAAACTACTGCTGTCTTGGTTGAAAACAGCATAAACAGAAAATTTAATGGTAACAGATGTTATGCTTGTTAGAAGAATTTATTAACACTGCAAAACTCCTAACAAACAACATACAGTTTTTCTTTATAAAGAATTAGATGATATTAGACTAAATAATGGTGAAACCCAAGATTACTCTGTTCATAAGAAGACTACATTTTTATATTATCCATCATACCTATGTTGGAAGAGCCAATCATGAGATGGAATATCTGCAACAGAATATATTTAATAGTGCACATTATTCACAGATAATGAAAGAAAACACATGGCACAAGCAACAAAAGGAGATTGTTTATGTATGCCAAGGTCAGTAGAACTATGATATTTAAATAAAGAAAATCTGGGACAAGAAAATTAGACAGAATTAGTCTGATATGGACTAACTAGGATACACAATATTTGTGGATTAATGAAAACATATGTTCTCACAAGCAAGAATATTTTTGACATCCTTAGATGATATGTGAGAGAGAATCGTTCATCAGCAATGATGCAACAAACTATTTCAGCCATATTTATTTTCTAAACAGAAAATTAGAAGAATGGCTTGCTGTGAGAAATAAAACCACTAAGAAGAGAAGCTTATACTACATCTTTCTTATACAGAAGTTCTTAACAGAATAAGGATCATGCAAGTCATGAAATAGCACTAGAACAGCTGGCTACCATCATATCCATTATAGATGACTACATTGCATAGTTACAGTTTATGAGTTACCTAAAGAATCTTGATGCAGACAATGGAAATAAATAGTTAGGTAGACTAACTAAAGAAGATGACTATTGAAGTGCAGTGTGGAGTTTCCTTGCCACCTTAATCAAAGGCTGCAGTACAGGTACGAGTGTTGCATGTGGACCCTTGAGGTTCTCAGTGCAAAAATAGGGAAGCAGAATTTGTTAGACTGTTATGATCAAACTGGAATTGAGTAGGTTGCTTAATAATTTCAATTAGGTCGTCTCCCTGGTGATGAAGCTGGATCCTCATCTTTGAGAGGAGAGATGATGATTGACACAACAACACAAGATAGATTTCTGTGCCGTGTGCTGCTCGGCACAATGCAAGATTTTAAACCATAGGTTTAAGTGTCATAGGAGTGTGCATCAAGGAAATCTACATTCACCTATTTATTAATATTCCTAGAACTGATGTTCTTCATTATGTTCTAACAAGGGACCAATAGGAGGGTCTTTTCCTCTGATGTTGCTCGCGAGTCAAGACTACTACTATGTTCCGGATATCCAAATAGTTCAGTTTTTGGATGACACTACTTTTTTAAAAGGAAAGCATCTGTTATCAAGAACCTGCTAATTTTGCTCTCAGCATTCTTCTCATTCAGTGGGCTTCAAGTGAATTTGTGGATGTCCAGGTTCACATACTTTAAATTTGCAGTCCACATTCACATACTTGGGCAATGACAATGACACAAGCTCTCTTTGGGTAAATATGTTGGGTTGCCCACTCACTCCCTTATTTATTCCATATTTGGGGATTTAGCTTGGTGTGACCTGGTCAAGCAAAGCATACTGGGGAAGTTTATTAGGAAAGTTCCTGCCAGATTGGACTCTTGGGAAAGGATTTGTGAATTGGTAAGGGGGGAGAAGAACTCTTGTAAATAGGGTACTCACATCGATAGTCATCTATCCCTCAATTTACTTGATTCCTTCTTGGGGGATTCATCAGATTGATAGGATCAGAAAGATGTTCATTTGGTAATGACAACAACAATATGGTTCTAATGTTTGTTTTATTGCTTCAAAGGATCATGTGTGTGGACCATTCCATCTTGGAGGTTTTTGAATTATTTTGAGCAATATAACCGGGCCAATCTATGTAAATGGTAGTGGCTCCAAACACAAGATTGTTCACCTTGGGGATATATAGTCACACTAGAACTTTCTGGGGTCAAGGGAGACTAATTGCACTTGTTCCCACATACGGAAGACCCTTCTTTAGATCAGAAACTTTTGTGACATTAGCATTGTTCAGAGGGTCTATGTACTAGCAATGTCCCCTTCTATGGTAGATAGGTAGGAAAATAGACATTAAGGCACATCGTTCCTTAGTTATACGAGAGCATTAGGGAGGAAAAGACCTTTGTTTTCACAGTATTAATCTGGATCTATCTTTTAATCACTTTTGAATGCAAGTTCTCTTAATCGGATGTTTTCAAGGGCTAGTAATATCTCAGACTCACCTGTCTCACAACTTAATAGATGGAGGTGGAGCACAACAAATTCCTTCACTATCAAATCTGCTTATTATATTTTCATTCATAGGGAAGTATGGATGGTTTCTATAAGATCAATTGAAGTCCTTCTCTACTGGGAAGTTCAAATCTTGAATTGGTGGGTTAGCTCAGGACAACCGAAATACAAGATCAACATTAAGAGAGAAAGGACTAGTGGACATGGATCCATTTTTGTTTTGTGTGCACATATGGATCATTATGATAACTTCAGAGCATATTTTCTTCCATGTGATTTTGCTAATTATGATTGGTATCTTCTCCTTACATGCTTTGTCACAGATTTGTCTTCCTCTATGAACATGGAAAGGTGGTTGATAGCTGAGTGAAGTCTGCCATACCTCCATTGTACTCAACGCATGTGCTTAGGCACAAATATATGACATTTGGAGGAGAAATGACCATATCTTTCATTCTAAGTAGAGCCGACAATATTAGGCATGACTCAATAATATGTCATGATCTGACTACTAGAACACAATTAACATAGACATCACTGAAGGTGGTACAATATGACCCAAATATATAAATGGGTGACACAAATTGACTTGTTTAAATTAATTTTAAATTTTTTATGTGATACAAGAGAACTCTATTCTTTAGATAGTTTAATCAATATTAGCGAATAAAAAATATATTAATTAATTTTGTGTTATTTCATATATTTTTATATTGACATGACCATTTATGATATGACTGACTTAACGTAACATGAATTGTCACTCCCAATTCTAAGAAGGTCAAATCAGAAGCCTTGTACTCTTTGCTTAATCATCTGCAGCATTGGACTATCCGTGTCACCGTGAAACATTAGTTATGCCTTTATTCTATAGATTGGTTGCCAATCTTGGTTGGCAAACTTTTGTGAGATTTAATGTAGGCTCTGAATCAGGTTAAATTGCTTCCTATTTCACTTATATTACAGTCCAATAGGAGTTCTTGGAAACAAAAAAAGCTATTCTAGATTTCAAACAGCCTAAACTACAGCAGCTCAATCTTCATGCAGAGCTGATTGGGCATGATAAGTCCTCTTGACCAGTGGCAATTGGAGCACTTCCATCCTTTTGATATTTTTGTTCATGTTGTAGATGTTGCACCCTTTTTCATTCCGAATTGTTGTCTCAGATCATTAGTACTGTATATGTTAGACTTTAGCTAATATATATCAGGTAAACTGTTGTTCTCTCTCTATGTTTAAAAAAATTGTGTCAAACACTAAGAGGATAAGCTTTTAAAGATGATACACTAAAACTAAGATTACATTCATTTTAATTAAGAGATGCATTTTAATGCCAGATGATAGGAAAAGAAAGTCACAGAGTCTGATACTAAGGAGGTGTTTCTCGGTGATAATGGGCTTTTGTATATCTAACAAACAGAATATAAGGTGAGGTAAATATCCAAACCATACAATATCAGCAGCTGTCTGCATACCTTTTGGCGAGTCCAGCCAAGTTGCTGATTGCGCAAGTAAATTCTAAACAACTGCAATCAATTTGGAAGATGATCAACTAAACAGTTGGAAGTATGTGTACAAAAACACACGGCAAGAACAATAATGATGCGAACACATAGATCACCTATCATCGCATAACCACTATGATTTGAGAAAAACAACACAAAACATATGCAAATACTGTCATCACAATGCCAAAGACACCCACACATATCATGTTACCTATAAAGTGAGAAAAAACCTTCTGTATCCAGTTTCATGGATCAAAAATTAATTGACTAAGAACCATATAAACATGATTGGCTCCAATTTTTCCAGTAGTTTTTCTTCTAGATCCTAGAAACCGACATGTAAACAATAAGAAACAAAGTAGTCTAGTTCATTGGGCATATTACATATTCAGTAGATCACAGTATCAAAATCAATTAAATGTATAGAGCATCACTTTCAAATATGAGAAACATGATTACATGACAGAGTAAGCTCAAGTTGGGGAAGCAAGTGGAGGAGAAAAAGGCAGTATCCATTCCAAGAAAAATAATAACTCTGAAACGGGGCACTCTAGTAAGCAATACAAAAGCAGAAGATGCAGTTTTTAAATATGAAGCTGACATGGGAAACTATAGGTTGAAGATGGGAAAATGGATAAAGAGGAATATTATGTGGAAATGTAAACACTAAAATGTACAACATTCTAGTTACTGGGCATTATCTAATCAGTTTATCAACAATATCAAAATAGTTGGCATGCATAATGTTACTTTATAGTGTGTGATATAGTAAGGATTTAGGAAGCCAGTGTACAGAAAAATCCAGTAATCATACCGAGCAAAATAATTACTCTGCAGTGGAACGCTTCAGGAAGCAATACAACAGCAGTAGGAGTTTTAAGTATAAAACTAAGAGGGGCAACTATAGGTCAAAAAATTGATATGAAATCCCAAGTGGCTAAATCCTTGACGCACTGCGACTCAACTTTGTCAAAAGGAGTAGAACCGGGACAGAGAGGAAAACTCCACCTTTTGTCTAACATCCTAAAAATGAGGGTTTTCTTAAATATACTTATCTACCAAAAGAACTCCACTCAACTATCTTGGCATTTTGAATTGGACTGGGCTCTTTCTTGGGCTTTAACATGGTATCATAATTAGGCCCTCATCTCTAAAGATGATGTTGGGTCAGAGCAGGCATGTTGAAAGGAGTGAAAGTGAAATTGAGATGAAATCTCCACCTCTTCAGTATTGCACCCTAAAAATGAGGGTTCTTAAATATACTTGAGTATCAAGTGATCTCCTATGCAAGTGCATTAGAATTTTAGGTTGGATTGGGCTCTCTTTAGGGCTTTAACAAACTTCTCAGTAATTTTTCACGATATCCTTCCCTACCAATTGATTCCTTAACCTTTCTGCCATAATATAAAAATGGTATCCATTGAGTCTCCAATAACTACATCCAATGCATTGCATCATCTGTCCTCCCTACTCCATTATCATATCATCCATTTCCCCTTAATCATCATTTTCATAATATCATACAGAATAACAATCAATGCTCTGCAATCCTTTCACAGTTTCCACTTCCTAAGAATTCAGCAGCACACGTGGATTGTGGTTAAGCAGTGTGCTGTACATGCTAACTATATGACATCAGTGACTCACAGAGATGGGATGCATGTGGGTTTATTAATTTATTCTGCTCATTTTTAGGATAAATTTGATATTAATTGAATAAATGTCTCTTTATGAAGATGATACTAATCTGCAAAATGAAAATGGGCCAAATTTATTCATTTTCTTTGTTCTTATATTCCATCTGGGAATTATCTGAGACAATAAATGATATTTTACGACACAAAATTATATGCTCTGTGTTTCAAAAATGTGATTGGAAAATATTACATAAACAACTGCATGCATGTTAAACAAGAATAATCTTAATGGCTTCTAATGCATAAAATGGGTTTTGATACTCGGAGTTGACAACTTAAATGATTTCCACTAAAAAAGGATTAAGATCGAAAGACCATATATGTTCCATAAGAAAGTCATTTACCAAACAAGCATAACCAATCCTGAGACACATCACTCTATTTTCTCATCTCTTACATGATTATTCTACTTAAAGAACTTTCAGTTTCTATGAATACAGTGAAGCAACTTTAGATGCATACAGTGAAAAAAAGCAAACACAAGTTTTTTAGATCCTGCAAAGATATAGAAATCACGTCAGCTAGACATATGCCATAGAGGAAGTCACACTGAGAGGACTAATTGGCTGTTGATGACAGGTCTCTTGACCCAGCACTATCAACCAGCCTCAGGTCACATCAATATCATCCAAAACAACTCTTCTAAAAAAATGTATGAAGACATACTAATTACCAGATCAAGTATTGAGATAAAGCAATGCAACAGGAAAAATAGGAACAGTAATTATGCGCGAGCAAGGGAAAAACAATGCAAGGATAACGATGAGAATACACTTGGAAAATGAAGGGCCGTTACAAGACCCTACCAAACAAAAATAATTGAATATATGTTGAAGTGCCAAAAACAACTAACCATCTTTCAGGCCCAGAACTGAAAGAGTCAAATACGAAAGCAAATATGGTTATTGGTTTACAATGGTGCTCTTCAAAGTTGATATCACCAATACAAGACAGATAAAGAAGATACCAAAGTGTGATTTGTGATCCACGATGCGCTCCTCAAGGATTAAATGTGGCAACATATCCATCATCCACCATCTATGGTTTCGAAATATCAGCTAAAGATGGATAACATGCATTTATCTTCGAGAATTTCATAGTGTTGGAAGTCCTAATATAGATCCATGAGGTGTTCCTCAAGGATCAAATGTAGCAACACTTTGTCATCTACCATGTTTTGGAAGCCCTATCATGGTTCAGAAATATCAGCCAAAGCTGGATAACATTCATTTTTATCTTCACGAATTTCGTCTTATAGCGACACAAATTGCTCAACCAACAATATGAAAGAATTTCATTCTCCCACGGTCTACGCTGCAGAATTTCTCAGAAACCCTGACAAGACTCAAAGGAGCACTAATTACTGGAGACAAGAATCCAATCCATACGAAACAAATAACTAGAATCAACAAACGGACATTGGCGATTAACCGACCTCTTCAATCAAATCACAGGAGCAACAAAGAAAGAGATCGCCAATTTCAAAGAGGGGAACAATACCGACCTGCACGAACGCAACGACCGCAACCGCCCCATCAACAGCAGCGAGGACCGCATCAGCCGCCGCGACTTCTTTCGGCAGGCATCTCACC
Organism: Alpinia galanga; assembly: GCA_037177395.1. Taxonomy (NCBI): domain Eukaryota; kingdom Viridiplantae; phylum Streptophyta; class Magnoliopsida; order Zingiberales; family Zingiberaceae; genus Alpinia; species Alpinia galanga. The sequence goes on along the minus strand of JBAMHZ010000043.1, from coordinate 3,860,447 downwards.
GCCGCCTCCCCCTCCCTCCCCATCGAGCTGCCGGTCGCGGAAACCAGTCAGTACGAGTCACGGCCACTCGCTTCCTCGACGATGTCGCCCACCCAGAAAACAAATCGCAACCACGAATCAGAGACTGCAATCGCCGGAGAGCGATAGAGCCCGAGGCGACAAACCGGAGCTATACGACACGCGGTGGATGGAGAAGCGTAGCCGCTGCCCTCCGATGCGCTCGTAGCCAAATCGGGCCCAATTGACGTCGTTGATTTTAACTACTAAAACTTACCCGCCCAACAAACCTAGCACGTTAGTGGAGCGTAGAGTAAATTTACTGGGCCATCTAGAATGATCCCGTAGCGACAAAGGTATAAGTTTGAGTGTCAAACAAAGAGATTGAAAGTGCATCCTCAGTAATAAGAAGTGGATCCTTTTGACCCACGGAAGAACAGCTGTTCGAATGGACGGCATTCGGTCCTACGGTGGGCGCATAGTGAATCGGTCGTCGCTTAAGCATTTTTGAATTAAAAAAATATTTTACCATTTTATGTATTTATTTTTACCCTTATAATATGCTCGATAATATCCACTCTATTAATACTGATGGAAAAAAATAATACTTATTTCTATTTTTAAAATGTAATTTACTGAATTATAAAATAAAATAAATAATGAATCTTTTCTAATATTTATATTAAAAATAGCGATTACATTTCCAGAGAATATTATTTGGATAAAGAAATCCTTAATTTTGGAAAAGTTTTTTCACTTGCTAATCTTTTCTAAAAATGATTCAACAAAACCTCTTATTTTGGTTATGTTCCAATTCTGCAAAACAATCTTACTTTATCTTCATGACTATTTTGGAATAATAAAAGATAATAATTTATAAATGTAAAGTTTTCTACATTAATCACATGAATATGCCCATATCTAAATACAGAGAGAGAAAAAATACTAAAAGAAGTTACTGTAAAAATCTTATCTTCTTTTTTTTTTTCAGGAAATCTCAAAAAATACAATTAATATGAATAATAGCAAGAATAACTGGAAGTTATTTAATAGCACTTGCACATTTAGAATAATCATATAATATACTATATAATTCTTTTTGTATAGAAACTATTTTATCATTTACTTTTTTTAAAATATATAAATATAAATTAGCACAATAGAGAAATATTAATTTTTTATACTTTAATCATCACACACTCTTAATATTTTTTATTTTTTCCTTTCTTTCTATTTTTTTCATTATTTAGTTTTATGCAAGAAAGTTAATGGATTAGTGAATAGGGTATCAAACAATTGTGAATTCACTTGTAGTTCAAACTACACTTGGTTCAACAAATAAGCAAAATTTACAAGCATTATTTTTTTTTTCTTTTTGATCATCTAAGTGTTCGAATTTTACCCGACTAATCTTGAAAATAAACATCTTTCTTGGTTCGATCACAATTTATGCACACCTTTTAAATGCATGTGCAATGAGACTAATTGCAGTTGAGAGTAGATGATAGCAATTCATTCTCTGGGACTGGTACAAGCAAGTCAGTGGATATTCTCCAAAGCCCTCCTCGCTGAAACAGCCTCTGCGTTTGTCCTCTAGTTTTCTCATTGATAGTTGAAACAATTGCTGGCTCCAGCTTCTCAAATTCATATCTCTTGCAGGAAGTGCAAGAGTTGGCTGCAACATTGCAAAATTAGATGTCGTTATTATTATTATTTTTTAGAGGTGGAGAAGAAAGAAATACTAGTTCAATTATGTATGAATCATGATGGCATCCAGAGGAATTCGATGATTCATTCGCAGATCAAATAGCTGCAAATATTTCAGGAATGATTTCAGGAAAGGAAAGTGAAATAAGTTGCAAATGGACTTGGCCCTCATACTGCAAAGTTTGCGCTGTGTTTAACATTACTCTAACAACAGTGTTTCTCAAATTGACTTCGCTACGAAAAGAGTATGAAGTAAAATAAACTGCTTGTTTTAACTTGGGTCTACTAGCCTTTTGAAAAGAGAGTACCACAGTTAGTCATGTCAACCAAAGGCACATAATCTACTAGTTATGAGCGAGTATACCATGACAAGAACAGGCAGATTGATTAGGAGATTATTTTGAGAAAATTTGAAGACAGATTATGTTTCCTTGCCAAGACGATCCCTAACCTGAATTCCATTTGTTCATGTGTTCTTATTACAATGCCTCTGAAAGAAGCTCCAGCAAAGCTTGGATTCCCCTTTCTCTAAACAAGCTATTAGCATAAAGCCAGGTTCATCCTATCAATAAAATCAACATGAGATTAGCACTTTCAAAGACTGGTTTCCCTTTTTGGCAGAACAAATTGTCTAAGTGAAAAGTGTCTGATTGGCTATCCCAACATACTTCATGAGCATCTTTAGGCTACCAAAGTGATTATTCATAGAATTGCTAGAACAACAAAAAAGCATTCTCATGATCTGGAGCTGATACTACAAAAGGACAAAATGCAAGGTGGTCCTGTAGCCCGTTTCACGTTTGCTACAAGAAGAATGAATGTGCTCTTTCAATGCACCGACTCCAACATACCTCTGGCAGGAATACAAAATCAAGGTTTTTCACTAGAAAAATTCATGACCCTTCAGAAGCCCTCAACTAGTTATTCAAAGTTTAATCTGTCTAAGGGGACTGAGGTTTTCCTGAACCTTTATCTCCCTGTCATATCTCTGGAAAGTCATTGTAGGGTATATAAGTCCCTACAAATTGTGAAATAACTAAAATTCTGCATAGCTTCTAACCTTCTTTTCCATCAAAAAAGGAACAAATCAAAAAGACAAAACATTAGTTGACTTTCTTGGCATGATGTATTAACTCACTAAGTCAGCCAATTTAATTAGTTGGTACTTACAGATAGAGTTGTAAACGAACCAAGTGTTTGTGAACAAACTTGGTGTTCGACTCGGTAAAAGTCTGTTTACGTTCGTTCAATATACATCAAAGTCAATTAATAATCAAGAACACATATATGTTAGGCTTATTAGTGTTCGTGAACAATGTTCGTAAATAATGTTCGTGATTAAACTCGTTTAAAAATTATTTATGAGCTTATTTAAACTCATTTATAAATAAGGATTAAAAAATTAAAATTTTACAGACAAACAAGCTTGACTTAAGAGTTTAATAACGTTTAAACAAGCCAAACTTAAACAAGTTTAAATCAAGTTTGATTAGAAGCTCGATACCCATTAAACAAGCCAAACTCAATTCAAGCTCAAGCCAAGCTCAATCTCAAAAAAAAGAAACCAAACCAAGCTTGAACGGGTTTTTCAATAGCTTGGTTAATTTTAGGTTTGACTTAGCTCGGCTTGGTTATCTTATCAAACAGACTTGATTGGATTGGTTCGTTTACAGCCCTACTTACAGAGAAAGAATCAAACTCTTTTGCCTGTTGCTAAAAAGTCAATGCGAGACTAATAAATACAAGCAGATATTTAAATCACCTTCCAGAGCATTCATTGCTAGTCCCATTCTATATTCAAAAGATGACACAAGTAAGCTGTTTGTTGAAGATTTTGGAACACCTAGTATCTCCTAATTCCATTTCAATCTTATATAGAACAAACTCAATTGTTTTTTGTATAACAACTTTTACCCCATGAAGCTGGTGCAATTTTGAATATTCTGAGAATGATGATGAGCCTCCAAGCATAGGTATCTGATTCAGTTGACCATATGGAGAGGAATCCTGCAAACTCACTATTAAAGCCTGTGACATAATAAAATCATTACAGAAAACAATTAACATTACTTTAAAATACCTGTTGAAGTCGTGATTAAGAAAAATATCCTGTATTGTCACAGCCGGTGGAGAATCAACATTCTCCCGAGACCACATTCAAATGGTTATTCTGGGGTCCCTTCAGTAATTGCACTTCTCTATGGTCAGCCTTTCTATTGAATAAAATAGACCACGGTCAACCACAAGCTACATGTTCAGAATCTGATGTATATTTTCCTTCAATCATGTTACCATAAAGGCTATTCAACATGTCATAGGTGCAATCCTTTTCCTGGCTGCAAGGATCAGCAGACAGAAACATGCAAGATTGATTTCTTATCTCAATCGAGCTGATTCCTGGATCCTTGAGAAGTTTCTTTTCCTTCATTAATGTTCTCACTTCAACTACATATTTCCACATATTTGCAGCTGCAAAAGTTTCAGCCAATGCAACAAGAGAGGAGCTATTATCTGGTTCCAGAAGAACAATTTGGTCAGCTGCTCGTTTGCCCATCTCAGGATCTCCATGCATTTTGCAAGCCCCCAGCAATGCTCCCCAGACCACTGCATCAGGTTCTATTTGCATATTTCCAATAACAGATTCGGCCTCTCTCAGATAACCAGCTCGACCAAGGAGATCTATGATACAAGTGTAGTGCTCCCTCCTGGGTCTAACATTGTGATCTTTCTCCATTCGTTCAAAGAACTCCAGGCCTTTCTCCACCATTCCCAGATGACTGCATGCAGAAAGTAAATTTATGAAAGTGACATGATTTGGTGCAACTTCTGATTTCTGCATTTTCTCATAGATGTCAAGAACATTATCTCCATGTCCATTTTGTGAATACCCTGTCAACAAGGCATTCCAAGATACCATGTCAGGATATATCAAGGATTTAAAAGATGCTTCAGCAGCATCAAGAGCTCCACATTTTCCATAAACAGTGATCAAAGCATTGCCCACTCCCAAGTCAGATTCATATCCTCTCCTCACAGTCCTGCAGTGGATTGCTCTGGCTTGTTCTAGAGCACCAATGTTAGCACAAACACTTAAAGCACAGTTGTATGAGAAGTGGTTGGCTTTGACAGATGATTTTTCCATACTATAGAAGAACAGCAGGGCAGGTGGGTTCTTCATCTCATTGAGAGAGTTGAACTCCATGCTTCGACATTTCTGCATATACCCAAACATCATCGTGTTCCATGATATTAGATTCTTACTTGGCATTCTATTAAAGATGTCAAGAGCAGCATCTATATTCCCATAAGAGATATAAGCAGCCACCATAGCCGTCCATGAAACTACGTCTTGAGAAACCATCATGTCAAAAATTGAACAAGCATCACCAATATTTCTTTGTTCACCATACATAGTAATCAAGGAGTTGCATACTGGAGTCTCCGATTCCAGGCCTCCTTTAACCACATAGCCATGGAACTTCCTGCCACTTCTTGTATGTTCTGGATTTGAGCATCCACTTATGAGGCTTGTGAAGGTAAAGCTATTTGGTTTCATGCCAAATTTCAACATATTGACAAACAGTTCAAAAGCTTTGTCATGCATCCGGTTCCGCACATAACCATCAACCATTAAGTTCCATGATAGCACATTTTTTTCTGGCATTTCTTTAAATATCACCTCAGCCTCCAAAATGCTCCCTTTCTGAGCATACCCTCCCAATAAGATAGACCAGGAGACAACATTATGCTCTCCAATATCATCAAAAACTTTCTGAACTTCTTGTAGTCCACCACATTTCGTATAGATATCCATCAACACACTCCCAACGAGCGTACTTCTTATCCATCCCAATTTGACTAAGCAGCAATGAACTCCCTCAACGTACTCCAATTGTTGAAGGCTTGCACATGCCTTCAGAACCGCAACAAATGTTAGCTCACTCAAGGCCTCTCCTTGCGTCTTCATCATGGAAAACAATTCCAATGCCATCTCATGACACCCTTCTCTCTGATAAGCATTGATCATCGAGTTCCAAGAAACAGTGTTTCTAGCAGGCATCTTCTCGAAGAAAGCCATGGCCTTTTCTAATTTTCCATTTCGTGCGTAGCCTGAGACCATAGAAGTCCAAGTGTAGACGTCTCTCAGAAGCATACCATCGAACATCTTCTCCGCGTCGGCAACGCTGCCGCACTTGAAGTAGAGATTGATGAGCGAGTTGGTGGCGGCGACGTCCATGGGTAGATTCTTCTTGAAGACGAAGGCTTGGATCTGCCTTCCCTGGTCCAGCGCGCTGAGACTGGCGGAGAGCGATAGCGCATTGGAGATCGTGAACTCGTCGGGGTCGAGGGCGGAGGTCTGGAAACATTTGAAGAGGCGAAGGGCTTCCCGCGGGCTACCGTCGAGGGCGAGGCCGGCGATGATGGCGCTGAGGCAGCGGCGATCGCGGTGGGCGGCGTCGGAGACTCGGCGTGCTTTGGCAAATTGAGCTGCTCCGCAAAGGGAAGTGACGGCGGCTCGTGCGGCCGTAGGATTCGGGTGGGGCATTTCGTCGAAAACGTCTCCAGCATTATCGAACCGACCCAAATTGAACCTGAAAAACAAACCGTAAACGACCGGGTCCAATCCTGTCGACCAATTCTCCCTTTTTAACAATTGGATTAATTTATTAAAAAGGATCCATCCATTTTCAATTAGTCACCGGAAACACCATTCAACTAACCAATAAGCAATGGATTTCAACGCGTTCATGAGCGAGTCAACGATGGATCCAACGTAAGATGTCATGCAGTACGTGCCATCTTTTTGTTCCCACATTATCAAAGTCAAACTTACAGCTACCCTGATGACGCATTTATGGTCATCGTCAGCGTTTGATCATCTGACAAAGTCAAAGTCAACGAATTTTGGGTGACGACTCCACGAGCCAAGTGGACAGAGTGGATGATGCGCTGGAATTTACTCCATGCATTATCTTTGACTTAATTAATTGGACGAATCTTTCCAAACATTTTTATTCTATTTTAAAATTTTTGATGATGGTAAAAACCATACGCAATTTTTCTTTAAATGTGATAAAATGACATGGTTGGAAAATGTAGAAGGTGCCCCGGGGGCACAGTGCAACGATAAAAATAGTAAAACATCTCATAAGAAAATATAGTTTGATTTTCTGTTGAAGTAAAATTTGATGATAAATTTTTAAAAAATCCATAAAGGTAGTCCTCTTTGTAGGAATTTACATGGTAGATGGAGTATGATTTTAACATTGGACAACCTTTCATGAATGATGTAACTATAGAGTCCTGACTCACCTGCTAAAAAGCTACAAGTACTTTTTTAATTTATTCAGGAGCTCTAATTTTTTCC
>JBAMHZ010000043.1:3827144-3838664 GCA_037177395.1 Alpinia galanga | reverse complement strand
TTTGTTGATTAAATTCTTATGAACTTGGGCTAAATCTGATTCTTTTTAGAGCACATTTCATTTTACTTTTGAAGCATAGTTTTTTTTTTTTTACATATAGATAAAAATGTTATTTTTCCTGATCTGTCACTAGCAAAATTCAAAATATATTTTATATATACTCAAAAAATATATTTATTTCATTTGAGATTCCAATTTAATTTTTTTTAATTATTTTTATTACTTATTACTGTATCACACTCATGAATTATTTTAAAAAAAAATATGAAACCACTACATTAGTGGTCCTCCACTACTGCCCCTATATATAGAGAGATAAATCAGGAACTCAGGATGGCCAACGTAGAAATGTAGAGTCATCGGTAGTTTGATGGTGAAATTCAAAAATTAATTCCTTACCCTTTTAAATTTTAACATGATTATAATAAAGTATCATTGTTACGAGCTTGATCAATTAGATTCTATAAGAATTTCTTATCAATCATCAAAATTTGAAAGTGCTTACAAAATAGACGGTCATCAAACATTCTAAAAAATTTTATCCCACTGTGAAGAATATTCTAATAGAAACTACTGTACCATAGCTTAGGAGTAAGTATTATTATTATTTTTTAGTTGGCATTAGATATGTAAGTCTTCGATGAAGATTCGATTAATCTGAGGTTTCGATTAATCTGAGGCCAGCTGATTTAATCCCATAAAATTTTTTCACTGATTGCCAAGTAGATCGAAAAGTACTATCAACGAGTATGCCAGTGGTTCAACGTTCTAAAATTTATCATCGCATATAAAAAAAATTTCTATAAATACACCGTAGTTAGAGATCAAATTGGAGATATCTACAAACTACATGAACATCTTACCACTCCACCTTAGCTTTGGGGGCAATTATTATTTTTTTAATTAATATTAGATATTTAAATCTTCGACTCAACTAATTTTGAGGATGACTAATTTGATCACACAGAAATTTTGTATTAACTATCAGCATAAATTAAAAAGTGTTTATAATAGATAATTCAGTGTTCTAGAATTTGTCATCTAATCTCATTTAGGGGTAAATAAGTATCATTGTTATTACCGTACTTTAAATATATCTCATTAGGGACTAGATTAAAAAAATTATAATTCATTACTTAATGAAAAAAATTTTGATAAAAATAATAATTTAAGTGTTAACAATTATTTGATTTAATACTAAGTGAACTACATACATAGAACTTTAATAATATTAGAAGAGATTTGATTAGAAATAATAATAATCTCACATGTAAAAAAGACAAGGTAAGGAATTCTCATGATTAAAAATTTAAAAATATTAATTTAAATATAATAATACACGGAATAAAATTTTAAAACATATATATTTTAAATCAGGCTGCTGACAAATTTTAAAATTTTATATTTGAGGTTAGATGTTTTGAAAAATTCTAAAGTAGTTCAACAAACCAATTTTCACCATTTAGGAAATTGTGTGACAGTAGAATTTCGAATTATATATTTTAGGTGTTAATAAATTCATATAAGATTTTGACTCAACAATCAGATTTAAAAAATAATTTATTAAACAAATCACTCGCACTTCAATAACATTTTTTTTATTAAAAAAAAGTCATTCATGTCTCTTGATGACTCATTTAAAAAAAAATTAAAAGAGGCACAACCGTAGATATTAATGAGTTAGATCCGATCCGAACACGTTCACCTTTTTTTTTTTTTTGTCGAACTTAATCTGTCATGGCTTCAAATGGATCTAGCTAGACTAGATTTAATATAAAATATTAAAAAAATTAAAACTAAAAATATTTATTTATTTATATTATTATTAAAATTTTAAAATTAAGAAGAAAAAAAAAAGAAGTTAGAATCAACATGTAAAGGATTCTAGACTTAATCTCGTTTAAAGTTGAATAGATCTATAGATCATGACTTCAATCTCTATTTTAAACTCCAAAATCTCAAGCCCCCATCTAGAGTCTAATTTATACTTTTAATTAACGTATTTCCTTGAAAAAAAAAATGAGAGTTAATATTAAAATATTATTTAAAGAGATAATAGAGATAGATGTGATCCAAACATTCTCTAATATTTTCCTTATTATTATTATTTTTCAAAATTTCCAAGTTTTTTAAAATTTATTTAATTTTTTATTTATGCATTAACATAAGTAAATTTTTTTGCTCTGGAAAAGGAATGAATTGAAATTGAATAACGAAAGACAAGCCATCAATCGAGCAGTTAGCCAACATGTATTGATATGGTCCAAGTGCGTACACTTTGCATCCGATCAATTATACAATGAAAGGGCCCCAAGGATGGTGCGATGGTTAAGACGTTTGATCTATCCCTTCGACATTATTTTTTGGAATTCTAAGTTGAGCTTTTATTTTTTGAAGTTCTAAATTTGAACTTCAGGTCTAGATTAAATCATGAATCATCGATTGATTTCATTGTACTCTTCTGATTTATTTTGATGGATATTGTCTGTCATATAAGACTAATATATTTTTAAAATTAATACATAAAAAAAACTTGTACAATGAAAGAGAAAAAAATAATACAACCAAGGAAGGAAGGTAAGTTAGGAGGAAAGCTGTCTTGTCTACTTTTATAATTAGTGGAATAAAATTATATATATATATATATATATATATATACAGACACCATGAAAAGAAGACTCCCACCAGAGCACAATAAATTAGATTATATGATTAATTAGTCAATTTAACGCCCCAGAAAAGTATGATTAATCGATCATATTAGCCCTCAAGAGTCAACTTTTGGTGACGTCGGGCATGGATTAATTAGTAAATGATGAGATGATTCAATAATTAGTATATTGTAGTAGTTTGTTGTCTTCTTTGGCTAAAGGTTTGGCGGAGGATCAACGATGAGCAGCAGCAGTTATAAAAAAGCTCTCATCCCTTTCTTTACGTGCATCACGAGATAGAGGACCCATGTTCATGGGGCATAAAGGAAGAGGTGCAAGAAAGGTAGGTAGAAGGGAGTCATGATTTCAATTGGTCAAGCACAAACTTTGTTTTTAAAAAACATGTGAAGGAGGATCCTCTACAGTGGATTTGGCTGGACCTAGCAACATCCCATCACAGGATCAGCACAACCTACATTTACGGCCATTAATTCAATAATGGAGGCAGCCGTCCCTCCATCACGCTAAATAGATGGTCCACCCAGATCTATAAAAATAAAAAATAAAAGTAATAGTAAACAAAGAGAAACATGGGTGAAACATGTGGAAACCTACTGTTGACATCAAAGAAGATAAATAAATAACCAAAACAGTGGAGAGGGTACTTCCACAAGTGCGAGTTGAGAAATTAGTGTTAATGGCATAATAAAGCTTTCGAGTAAAGAGACGGTAGGGGGTACAAGCTTGAAATTTTGCAACTACATGAAGAGTTGCTTACGAGAAGAGAATAATATATAACAGCATTTACTTGACACCTTGTTCATTGTCAACATCTTAATATGGATGAATAAACTTCCGCTATGGATAGATTGCTGCAGCTGTCTGCATCAATTTTTTATGCGCCCGTAGCATAAAGACGAGTCCACTCTTTCGCTGCATTGTCCGATCGATTCATGGGAGTCAAGATGAACAACTCGAAATGAACTCGTTTAAGGTATTCAGGCCAAGAATGGCAAACTACCTGTTTCAACAGCTTCTGCTTCATTCGACTTCCAATGTTTGGCGATGTTTTCGGAGAGAGGGTCGTCTGGATTTGGGGCACTAAGAAGTGCTTGAATGCTGAGGGGCGAAAAGTAATAGCAAGTTACAATTTAGAAAATGAAGCTAAGGAATTATTATTTTCAAACTAAATACAATTTATATAGACTAAGGAAGAATAAATATTTAGATCACTAAGGTAAGAGATCAAAGGATTGCTTCAAGTGCAAAGCATAACAAACAAGAGTCCTTAAGTCTTAACATTGAGTTGTAAAAAGAACGAGACCACGATTTTGGAGTGAGCATACAATAAAGTATTTCTCATAACCTTGATTTTGATACAGCATAACAAGTCAGATGAGATAAAGGACTGAGAAAACCATTGTTTAAATTATTCCAATTTACTTAGGAGACTCTCTATTGGCAAAATTGAACAGGATAAAGAAATATTGAGTTAAGAATGTTTGTAATCGACTAAAAATGTCTGCTAATGGAGTGTTGTTGCCTAACCATCTCATAAATGCATTGGTTGTTTCCCTTGCTTACTAAGGAGAGAGTAAGTGGGCACCTTGTTACAAGTATAGACATTTAGCTTGTTTCACCTCGTGACATCCCCAATAAACAAATCCCATTGAAATGCATACTATCTGATAATTACAAGCAAAAACAACCAACTAAAATAAATCATGTCACCTGAGTAGTACTGTTCTGATTTGGAGGGCTGGACTCCATTTATCCTTCAGGATGTCAAGGCATATTCTTCCAAGCTGCACATCAACTCCATTATATTTGAATTGCATTTTATATAAATTAATAAACGAAGAAGAAGGGTAGAGCATCTTGCCTTGTCAATATTAGGGTGGTATATTTTGGTAAGAAAGCGGACCTGTTCCAAATATATTTTATAAAATATCAATTATTGCAAATAAACAGATCTTGTTATCATGCTAAAGGGTGAAAAGAAACAAAGCTCTGAAGACAAGTGTGCCTAAAATTTAAAATGTAGCAAGATGCTCTAGTCCACGGTAAAGTTTAACAGAAATGATTAAGAAAAAAAACTGGCAATTCAAATGAAATCTGAGATGTTAGTTCAAGACAATAGTTAACCAACGATTTAGAATGGGTAAACTTTTAAAAAATGTGCTTTTTATAGAAGTTTGAGGTGAGCCTTCCAACATTGAATTGAGCCTTCCCTCCTCTAGATCCCACACATTTTCCTTTCCCCGCAAACCTCCTAGCTCTTTCCTCCTTCTCTTCTATGGTCTGGCATACACATCAGCACCAATGCGCAACACACCCACTGCATCTCATTCACACTCGGGATTAATACCCAACCCAGAATGAGATTTCAAACCTTGATACAATTTACAAATTATGTTTGCTCCAAGTTTAATTTAGACAACTGGAACATGTGATGTGCCCATTATAATTTTCCAATAGGAAATTATATTATTTGTATGCAACTTATGCAAAAAAAAAAAAAGAACTTATCATATTTCCAATACCAGTACATAATGCTGAAATTTTTGTTTTGTTGACTATATAACTAGTTCATATCTGCAGTTCTCCCGGTGCATAGCAAATAAGTAATTAGCATATTACAAGATGGACAAACTCAAATGGTTTAAATTCTCCACTGCCTAGAGTTTGAATTGGAAATGCGCTGGAAACTCAATTGGAGTTTGGACAAGAGGCAGTCTCAGTGTTATTGTCACAGTGACGATCCATTATGGCAATTTATGACCATGATGAACACAATCAAGTTGAGTTACAAAAGAAATATATTGATTCTGAAAGGAATAAAAGGAGAAAAGGGGAAAAGAATAATGAAGATGACAGAAAAAGAACTTGCAAGTCATCCTGCAGTTTGAAGCCTTGGTAAGATGATTACACCTCTTCATAATAAAAGAGGTTTCTCAACGGATGAACAAAGCATCAAAATGGATAATATCCTTTCAATCACAACTAATAGAAGGAAAAAAGACAAGAATGTAATCTGTAATCTAAGTTCCAGAATGACAAGGCTCCCTGGGCATTCATGAACAGGGTTGACGAGTACAGAATGACAAAACCAAAGACCAAACTGAATTAAAAATGACAACCTCAAAGGCCATAATGCAAAATAAAGGCACTTCCTTCAACTTCTAATTGAAGTTAATCCAACTTAGTTATATGTTTACATGCAAAAAATGTTTCACTGCCTAACGTTTTGAAAATAAAACATAGGATAGATATAAAAAAACAATAAAAGAAAAGGTTGAATCATACACATAAGCCCACACCTGGATTCAGATCAAAACCATGGTAGAGTAGCAAGCATAGTATATTGATATTATTATTGAGAATTATCAATTTGAGTATACAGATTATTGGTTCCATTGTGGATCATAGTATAGTAAAACACTTTGAATAGCTAACAAGTTAGATAAGATTTGTCCCTATGTACCAGAGCCAAATCTCTACCTCCAAAACATGAAAGGGATGGAAAATAGGATGCATCACCCCCATAGTGTGGAGAAATGTGGTAGTCCATGGAATCTATATATTAAGAGGCATCCACCCTTCAGATTGACTAGTCATTTTACGTTGGAGTAAGCTCCATTCAATTTCAATGCATTCATATAAATCATATATCCTAAACACAATTTAAAGGTAAAACCCCTAGTTTGCACATCATTAAATAGCAGAAAGTGGGTGAATCTAGGCCCTCAAATTTAAAAGGTGAATGAATTCAATGGTCAAACAAATATACTGAGCAGCATTTGCTCTATCTTTGCCCTACAATAATGACATTCTGTCATGGTTTGTACAACTTTTCACTGTCATGGCACTGGTAGAGCCCACATGTGTGAGCTGGGAAAAACAGAATCTAGAGGGTAAGTTGAAAAAGATAAAACAATATATAATCCTAGTTCTGCCATTATGGATACCATGATTATCAAATGAAATACTCTATTTTTCTTTCACCGATGTTCCTATAAACTTGATAATGCCAGATTTTTTTTCTTACTATTTAAAAAAGACACCAGTCCTGGATTGAAGGGTAATGGAAAGGCAAACTGGTATTGAGTTAGTTTATTAGGATAATGTTTTATTTGATTAGATAAAGTAGATTAGTCAACAAGATCCATGATCCATAGATCATAATTCCATGTACACTGTGCCGTGATTTTGTGCTTCCAGGATATCCTATGATTTTATGTTTCAAGCCTACAAAACTTGAAATGTTTTATATCTGAAATATGATTTTTCCAAGATCTGCTGTATTCCCTCCACTTTTGTTATTAGTTCTCCGTTGAGTGGTATGGATTCCTTCTCGCTTTTTCTTAATAGTTAACTTCGTGTCCCTCTTCTCATCCACAGAATACTGTGCTTGCAACAACAGTAAAATCACACCCTCATTGAATTGTCATTACTTATTTTTTCTATCAAATATATATATGTACATTTCTTTGGTAAAAATCATTAACTGGCCTTGTTCTCACTTCTTGCTAAAAAGGAAAATGTCTAGTTAACTTGTTTATAGCATAATCTTAACATTTAAAATGGTTTCATAAGAGCTCATCCAGCAAACTTTATTGCTTTATCCTTTAGTCTTGTTAAACTTGAAGGGGAAAAAAGTATGAGAATCATTATGGAGACAATGATAATGGAAAATCTCATATGATTGTCATGGCGTGTTTGACGCAACTACATGGGGTGGGTTAATAGTAGATCTTATAGAGTCAAAAATTCCTATGAGATAAGTTTAGAAATGCTGAAATGCAAACATCTACATGCGCGAGCGCGCACACACACACACACACAAGGTACAGAAAAAGCATAACGAAAACTAAACTGGAATTGCAATAAACTGGAGAACTCTGTGTGGCTAGTTGTCAGTATACAAAACCTATAATAAGTGGCTTGCCCAGGGTTTAGGGATAAAACTTAGCTAGTGCATAGACTTTTGCCAAAGGATATCAATTGAGAAATTTGCCCCAATTAGATTGTTTCTTATCCAAGTGTACGATCACGTCCAACGGAAATACTAATCGCATGAAATATACAGATTTGGTCAATCTCACAGTTATCACTAGAAAAGAAAATTCTTGAGATATTCTGGCAGTGTACGGTTGGACCATTTTCATTTTTCATTCAGTTCAACTTTTTCTTTCTGAAAAATATAAAACAGTTTTGTAAATTGGATTTGGTAATTTAATTTTATGAAATGAGACTCTAAAATATGAGAATATAATAAGAAATAATTTTTTATTGTGTTATATTATATTAAACTAAATTATTTATAATATCATAGGTGTTGTTATAATAATATACACTTTCATACTGTCTATCAATAATATACAATATTAACAAATATAGAAAATTTATCAACAATATATATCATAATTATAATAACATAATATTATTGTGTTAAAAATTTAATATATCATTTAAAATAAGATAACAAAAAAGTTCTAATATAACCTTGTTGAATTATAATAACATTTTGTTGCATCAATATGATATAAAATAAATATTTTCATATAATTAATTTAGTTATATCATAATAAACTTTTTTAACAAATATTTCAGGATATCATTTCAAGAAATCAACTTACCAAGCACGTCTTTGAAAATTGTTTTCTGTTTCAATAAAACTGAAAACTTGAAACTGAATGAAAATGATCCAAGTAAATAGGGCTTTGTCATAAATCCATCACACAAAACTCAATTGAAAATTGTCTTCTGTTTCCATAAAAATGCGAACTCAAAACTAGATGAACGTGATCTGATCTAAGGGCCTTGTCATAAATGCATCACACAATATCCATTTGAAACAATATCTCAGATCCATCACAGGTAAAAATCTCAATCCTAACATTACAACAGCACATCAACACAGTAATTTTTTGGATGCAAGTCTCAGACAAACAATCCTAACTTTTAGCATTTTCACATCAAACAAGGAGTTGCCAAATCACAACTTAATCAAGGTGCAAATCAGAAGCCATTGAAATTGACCAAGATACTAAACCTTCAGTGAAATTGTATGGCAAAGATGACCATAATATAAAAACCATTTTGGGTGTCAACTTACGACTGATAATTTGTCCACACATTCTCACAATCTGAATCCACTAAGAACTGAAGGGAAATAAAGAGAAGCATGACAATGTCGGACAAGTAATTGTACTAAATAATGAACCTCATATATATATGCTAACTCTCAAGGTAGAACAAAAAAATTAATATCAGTGAATACCTTGATTAAAATCATTCTAAGCATTTTCATAAAAATTCCTTAGCTATATTGGATGCTTGAATTATTGTACAAATTACATTTGCAGAAAATGGTCCTAATAGTTGTTTACATGAGAACAAAAATTAAACAATAGTCAAACTTTCAACTTAAAGTTATTACATCAAGACTTTCAAGTTACAAATTATGCATGTTAATTTTTTTTCCTATAAGTAGCATTAAGCAGATAAATTAAAGGTTCCAAAAAGTAGCAGTAAGTTGATAAATTTTTAATAAGTTCAAATTATTCCGAAAAAGGAGTTATATATGAAAAACAAAAAATTTTGTAATAATAGCAATATTACCACAATGACAATGGGCAGTGTGTTCCAAGTGTTATGGGGCTAATTGCAATATTAGGTCATGCTTGAAATAAGAAGCAATGTATGGCTTGAAACATAAGTAAAACTAGTTAAAACAATATTCTATCATGGATAAATGCATAAATCTGGAAACGAAACAACTGGAAACATCTACAACAATTGCCTTCCAACTGAGATTGGAAGAAGACTAACTATAGGATCTCTTACCTTTGGGGCTGCCATGGGATATTCTTCAGGCAAAAACAACTCAAGCTTGAAAACTCCTCCTGATGATCAGCAAAACAAAAAATAAAATGCAAACAAGAAAATAACTTCAAAGTTTCAGATCTACATTCATATCATTAATAAATGAAACCAAGCCAGGTACTCAAATAACTCGTATTTTATCATCAAAATCGTTGCCTTCATATGGAGACTGTGTTGGCCCGAGTATCATCACATTGAAGTAGCGCATATTATCCTCGGACGGAGATGCACTGATGCCGGGAGCTGCAAAAGATAAAGAGTCGCAAAATCCAAACAGGATCAACAATTCCCAAGCCAAAACACTAGAATACCCAACACCCTGAAAATACTTAATACTAATCAATGACAAAGAAAAACATACCGGGCTCGCTGAGGAGTCGCTGCGTTTCCTGTCAGACCGACAGGATAAGAAATCAAAAACAAATTGAAATACACATTCTCAGCGCAAATGAAAGGAAACCCTAGTAGAACGATAAACAACCATCGAATCTATTTCCTGGACCTGATCATGCCAAATCGACGAGAAGAGGAAAGGAAAGAACAAAAGTGCAAGGATCTGGTAGAGGACTCACCTTGATGATCCGGCGAGGGAGGTTGCTGTTGGCCATCAGGACGATGATATGGATCAGGCCCCCCTGCTGCGCGCTCAAGGCTTCTCGCGGACCGATCGGAGGAATTGGAGAAGGAAAAGAGCGGAAGGTAAAGCGCAACAGGGCAAGTCAAGGGAACCTCGCCTCGTCTTGATCGAATCGAATCTACTGGGATGGCGTTAATACAAAGCTTAAAAAAACTATATTTTCCACGAGAATTTTTGTTTTTTGATATATTTCGTTTCACCCCTTAAATTTTGTAATTTTTAAATCTTAATCATAATTTTTCTATGTCATGAGAATATTACCTACACAGAATGCGAGTAAAGTAATAAGACTTAGTTATGTGGATTTAAATTTTTGAATTTTTTTTTTAATAAAGCCATTTGAATTCAGTTTGAGTAATTACTTTTTAAAATTTTTAAATTTTAAATTATCATTTGTCAATAAATTTTATAAGGCCATGCCATGTCATTCTCATTTCATCAATTAAGAATTAACAATGGGCTAACACAACGCTTAGAATTGTAAGCGAATTAAGCACAATTAAATTTTATATTATTTAAATTTATTTGATAAAATAATTGAACCTAAAATAAATCAAATTATTAAAATGATTATTTAAACTTAGCTTATTCCCTTTTCTATAAATAAATTCTTACTAAATTAAATATTAAATTTGCTCATGAATATTTAAACATTAAATTTACTCACGCACATTTAATAAACTCAAAGAATTAAATAGCAAAGCAAACATTTCAAACCTCTGGTTTATTTGATTTAAGGTAGTCATGTATAACTTTAATAACGTGATTATTAAGTAATCACAGAATCAAGGTTATAAAAAATAAAATATAACTTAAATTGTTTGAATTTAATTCTAAGTAATTCAATAAAAATTAGTTTATTTGGAGGTTCTAAAGTATAACATAATATAATATTTTATTATATTATCTATAATTTAATTGTAAGATTTTATTTACTCTGAAACATGATTATTATTATCGACGATCAATAATCGGTGGCGGCCAATGGCCAACAACCGGTGGGAGCTGGGTGTTGACAGCCAATAGTAATCGCACAACCGGGGCCGGTGGCCAACGGCAACCAGTGGCTGGCAGCCAACAACGACAATCATAGCCAAGCAGCGATTAGCAATCGAGCGACAATCGGCAGGCGATGACTGATAGCAATCGACGGTGATCGACAGCCGACAACGACCAACATCGACCTCGTCACCAATTAGAATTTTAATTATATTAATAATTTATGTAAGATCTAATTGATATTTATTAAATTGATAGTGATATTTTTATCTCAAATGTTAAAAATCGAAAGATAATTTTAGAAGAAAAAAAATTCTATAACTCTGAAAATCAATAAAAACTAAA
>JBAMHZ010000043.1:3769295-3779544 GCA_037177395.1 Alpinia galanga | reverse complement strand
ATATAGAATTATGCTAGTTTTTATTTTAAAAATAATGCATATAAATATGTCATGAGCATAATCATGCATTAACTATGAAATCATGTTGATTTGATTAGATATGCATGATCCCTTAGTTTTAGGAAAAATAACAAATTACATCTTATAAAACTTATAGGAATACCATGTGTGTATATTAAGACACATTAGATATATGTGAGATGTTAGGAATATGAGTTTAGTTCAATGTGCTTATATGGTACATTAAGATGAACTTAAACTCATTGAATCATATTAAGGGATCATGGGGAAAGCTAATGTACAAGTAATGTGCATTGAGTCCATAGATCATGATCCTATATAAGGTTTGAAAACTATTTTAAAATTATTTTAAAAACACTTGGTGGAGTATATCTTTTGATAGCAATCACCATTAAGGAGGTTGATACAAAGGAGACTAAAAACATTAACATTGTTAATCCCTTTGAACTTTGTATCAATCTTAAAATTAAAGTTATTTTCATAAAATTATATTTTTTTTCTTAACAATATTTGACATAAGTATTATGTGTATGCAATTTTAATATTTTTTGAAAATCATATAATTTCTTATAAATTTTCAAAACTCATCTGAAATCTGATTTTGTTGTTCAGCAGAAACCAATCAACTGGTAGGGATACCAGTCGACTGGATTGAAGGTAGTCGACCATCATTAAGCACCAGTCAACTGTGGTTACTATAACAATGCACAAAAACTTTCGCAGTCGACTAGACTTCAGTGCAAGGTTACTTAAGGTGTACTAGTCGACTAGTTTTTGTCTCATCGACTGTGGAGTATGAAAATGGCTGAATATGGATTATCTAGTCATGTTTCTTTAACTCTAAGTGGTCTAAACTCCTCCTAGTCCTATAATATGCTTTGGAAAGTATGAGAAAGGTATAATTTCATGATGAAATGGATAGAAGAGTAAAATTAGAATTGAAACTTAATGTTAAAGGATGTGAAAGTTCAATATTGAACTTATGCCCTTTGTTTGGAGTTGTTGACCTCCTATAAGGTGAGGTACTTTCTAAGGACATTGTTGGTCAAGGGGGAGCAGGCCTTAAGGAGGAAATGGTTCATTTAAATATGATGTGACCTTTATGACCGAATGAGTCAATATTGACTCTTATGGGATTAATATGAAGTTTGACTTACCTATAGGCTTAGAGGATTCCCAAGGACATTATTAGTGCAATGGTCAAGGGGGAACTAACCTTTAGGGGGAATTAATCCATCATTGTATGATGGATCCCTTTGTTATAAAAGGGAAAAATGTTATAGAGAATTGAGAGTTTGAAATCTCTCAATGTACTTTGACATAAGAGTTTTTGGATAACTTTTTTAATGTATGCCAAAGAGGGAGAATAATAAGTTTAAGTTTGGCTCATGGTTAGCCTAACCTAAAGGTGTTGTCAAATCTTAAAAAGGGGGAGATTGTTAGTGCAATCAGCCCAGGTCATGATTGACCGTACTCGAGTTGAGCTTGAGTTGAATTTTAATGTTTGACAATATGGTTTGACCATATCTGTTATGGTGAAAAGTCCAAGTTTGACTTGACAATGGAGAAAATCTAAGTTTGACTTGGCAATTGAAGAAATCCAAGCATGGAGGCTTGACATGGAAAGTCCAACATGGTGTTGGTAAAAAAGAAAAGTCCAAGGGGGAAGTCTTGGAAAAGGAAAGTCTAAGTTGCGACTTGGCAAAGGAAAAGACCAAGGGTGCAGTTTTGGCATGTGTAAGTCAAAATGTGTAGTCTTCGCGGTCTAAAAGTCCAAGTGTGTAGTATTGACAGACGTAAGTTCAAGTGTGTAGTCTTGGCAGTAGACACCAGATAACATGACTAGATTGATGTAAGCACTAGAAGGCTAAGGCAAAGGCTGAGGGAATTGACTGGAAGACTGAGGTCTAGACTTAGGAATGTTACACGTGCGAATGGATCACACTTAGAGTGTAAACCTTAAATTTGAGGTTTACCTGTCAACTGATGATGGACGCCAATCGACTGGTCTCGGGGGTTTGGCATGAGGAAAGTTCGGTTGAATCAACTCAAGTTTGTGCTTGGGGCAGGCGATTGGTCAAGATTAGTCGATTGGTGGATATGCTAATTGACTGGTCAAGTTTGGTCAGAGCACATAAGCTTGGTTAGTCGACTAGGAAGTCGACTAGGAGGCTACCAGTCGACTGATGATGAACACAAGTCGATTGGTCTCACTTATCCAATGTGGATATAGCCATTGGACAATCACTGTCTCTCAACGGATACGACCCTAATCAACTCGTATGTAAGATCAGTCGACTGGGAGGCGAAAAACAGCCCAGGTGAAGCTCTATAAAAGATCATCTAATGGAGATATGAAGATGTTGGTTTTTGGAGAACTTAAAGGAGATTTACTACTGCAATCTGAATCTCAAGTCATCCAAACTACTATAAGCACTCTTAAGCAAAGAGATTATCAATTATAAAGTATTTTTTTACTTAAATTGTTGTAATACTTATTATATTTTATTTTTGCTTGTATATTATTATATAAAGGCTGCTCTATGGTTTTGATCCAAAAGGAGAAAAGGTAGTGAAGCCTTAGTTGTCGGAGTGATTCACCTTACAAATTGCTGTAGAGTAGGAGATAGAGTTCCGAACCATATTACATTGTTATGTTTATATATATTTATCTTTCTTATTATTGTTTATATTATATATCTGTTGTATATTAATAAATTTTATAGACAAACACAATTGATATGATCCTGACAATTTAAAAAAAAATATTATTTATCTATCTCTAGCGATAACTGACATAAGTATATATATATTGGTTTCAAATTTACTCTGTAAATAAATTAGCTTTATAAAAAGGTTAATTTATATCATTTTATTTATATATGTCCAGTAAGATTTAAGTCATGTGTAATATTGCCTATTAAAATGCCATATTAATATAGTGGAACAGCTCAGAGAATAGATCAATTAATCAAATCGGATATTTGCTTCAAGTCCGGGGACCGCTTCTGCAAAGCGCAAACAATGAATTCGACAATCACTACCGTCCATATAGTCTTAACTATGACAAAATCTGACGTTCCATAACTTTAACACCTCATCCATCCGAACCGAATTGGAGTCTACCAATCACCGCCATCTACTCTCGTCCTTATATACCGTCCCAACCCATCTCCTTTTCCATCATCTCGATCAAGTCGTCTGCTTGCCCAATCTCTCTTCTTCCGCTCCCTCGATCGCGATCTCCCATGGCGCCTAAGGCCGAGAAGAAACCTGCTGAGAAGAAGCCCGCCTCCGATAAGCCAGCGGAGGAGAAGGAGAAGAAGACTGCCGCCGAGAAGGCCCCTGCAGAAAAAAAACCCAAAGCCGGGAAGCGCCTTCCTTCCAAGGACGGTGCAGCTGCCGGCGGCGATAAGAAAAAAAAGAAGGTGAAGAAGGGAACGGAGACCTATAAGATCTACATCTTCAAGGTGCTCAAGCAGGTCCATCCGGACATTGGGATCTCCAGCAAGGCCATGTCCATCATGAACTCCTTCATCAACGACATATTCGAGAAGCTCGCCCAGGAGTCCTCTCGCCTTGCTCGCTACAACAAAAAGCCCACCATCACATCTCGCGAGATCCAGACTTCGGTGCGCCTGGTCCTACCTGGTGAGCTTGCGAAGCATGCCGTCTCCGAGGGCACGAAGGCTGTTACCAAATTCACAAGCTCTTGAGGCGATGAAGGTTGTTTGGGTTTCGAAATCCTTTGAATCTTTGAGACGTTGGATTCGAGGGATTCTCTCTAGTCATGTTTTCTTTACCTCCTGTTCTCGCCTTCCCAAGTGGATCGATGCTCATGTAATAGTATTTGCTAATATCGAAGCCATTGAAGTTTGATCTTTTTACGGATGAGCTGCTTTGTCGTTCTATTTACGCTTGCATTCTAAGCTGTTTAGTCGGTCATACGAATCATTTTGTAATCGTAGAGTCGAATTGATATTGTGAAAGTATCATTATTCAATAATCTTAAAGTTAGATAATTGCGTCAAATAAGGTATGAGCAGCTATTAAACAAACCAAGATCTAACAAGCAAGAACACTGGATTTCTATTCCCTTTTAATAGAACAACCTTTCGACTCACAGGCTCAGCAACGAGAATAATCACTGGCATTCGTGAGCATTTCCTATCTCTCAGGTGCTTTTGGATTTTCTCAAGCTCTCCCAACTGGAAGCAAGTACTCCTATAAAGTAGTATACAACCGTCTTGACGCATGTCATGATAAAATTCCAACAAGAGGAAGGCCAGTACCATGGGTACAGCAATCGAAAGAAGAGGCTTATGACATGGCGAGGATATCGTCCCACCTGAAACAATCAGGACGATTGAGATGTTGGCAAATATAAATACCACATAGCTTTCGCATGACATAAATAAATAGAAATGCAAATAGTCCTTAAATGGGCACAAGTTTGTGATCAAGGATAAAATCTCATGCAACATGAATAAATCTCAATTTCTTACTGCAAAAAGAGAACAAAAAAATGAGCATCACGTTCAGCTAAATCTATTTTGATGCCCATTTTTTTGAAGATTGAATGAATGCTCCTTGGCTCGTGGATGTGATCTCTGCAGTTTCTTAGAAGATTTGATTCAGTTAAAAGAAAAAAAAGAGCGACAGATTACTTACTGGAAAGAGAAGATCCAATGTATCCCAGGCTGCGTGTCGTGCAACTCTTGTTGGATACATAGGACCTCCAGGAGAAGTGAAGCTGTAAAGACATGCCTTTAGTCTTGTACTTGTCGTCATTCTCAACTCTAGACCTATACAGTTCTCCATGATATTAAAGATTGAATTTGCCAAGAAGATAATTGCTTTCAGTTGGAAGTTTGGAACATTGTATTAGAAGAAAATTGAACTGCCGGATACAAGTCAAACCTCGAAGAGCACACAAACGGGCCAGATAATGTACAAGAACAGGTTCCACCTTTAACTTTTGAAGCTGAAAATAATTGCAGCAGTATATTTGTGATACTTAGTATTGTCTGTTTGTAAGCAAATGAAGGATGATAAAACAACGGCAAACCTGATCAGTAAGTTCGATCACAAATATATCTGCGGGGCCTCCAATCAAGAAAGTATTTGGGAAAGTGGGAAAATTTTTCAGAAAAACTTCAAGAGAGCCATCTGATAGTAGCAGAGTTAGGACAATCAAACGAGAGTGATCATAATACGGTTGGAAGCGGTGTTAGAAGCAGAGAAAAAACACACCGGCATCGTAGAAGAATAAGAACCTGGAAAGGAGAAGATAGAGATCTCGACGGGCCTAGAAAAGACAATCAACGCCAACAAAATTGCAGAAATTAAAACTTTGATACTCAAGGGTCAGGATCCATGGTTTGCTAGGTTGAACAAAACAAAAATGTCATGTACAGTTAAGAAATTAGAAAGCAAAACCTGCAGAGATATCTTAACGCTTCGGTCAGGGACAAGAGCAACCTCCTCTAGAAGATACTGAAAAGAAAATAACATAAAATATTGTTGAAGTTTGAGCTTAAACACTAATTGGATCGTTTGAAAGGAACGAGAAGGCTTGACCTACAGTGAACAGTGATAAAAATCTCCTTCTATTTGTTTGGATGTCAATCCTGATTTTAAAAAAAACAAGGGCTGTCAGAAATATAATGAAATCCAAAACCTAATTTATACTGTGATTTATTTCACATAATTCTCATGGTACACAAGCCAAGTGATATATATATATATATATATATATTGAATTTCTTCAAATATGTTTCAGAAATTAATTCAGATGAGTCAATATACAGGATAAAGTAAACTCTTAGCAAACTTGAAAGCTAGATTTACCAATATTATAAATTAAGGGTAGAGTGAGAATTCAATTATATGTAGAGGAGCTGTATTTGCATAACTCGAGTAATTCTTAATTAAACACGCCAATATTATATCAATGGACCAACCGACAGACCATGGATATCTATCTATCCAGTATAAAACCAAGAAATGCAGGTAGACTAAAGTGTAAGTGCTAATAAGGATATGAAACTGATCCTATTGTAACTATGTAACAGGGAGATGTTTGGATAGAATATTACTTCTTACAAGATAGACTGTCCATACTTTTTTTTTTGCACCATATAATTTCTTCAATTTCTTTAAATAAATTGATAAGTAGGCAGCTTTATGATTAGCTTTGCAGGAATCCAACACAAAAGGAACTAGGATATTCATGAATATGTAAAGAGATTGATGTCAGCAAGTTTACATACAACGAGGGGAACTAAAATAAGCTATTTGCTACTTTTCATTCACAAATATAAAAGATTACAGCAGCATATGCTGCTAACCCAAAATATTGGTAACACATTAGCAATTATTATTATTATTTTTTAAAAAGCATCATACCAGAAAACATTGCCTGCACCTTGAACAAGGGCGGATCCATAACGTAGCAGTGCTTCAGTATTTTCAACAGAAACTTCAAATAACTGAAAGGTCAGAACAAGTAGCCAGACAATCATGAGATACGAGGTAAAGAAAAAAAAAGAATGAAGTTGACATTAAAAATCACGTTTTTCTTTAGTGTAACATAAATCTAAGCTTTTGCTGCAATATCTTTTCTTTCTTCAAGAAGAACACTTGTGTTGTTTATATGTCTTCTTCTAACCTATTTCATAATATCTATTGAATTGAACATGTTAATGGCACAGTGATGAGATATGTTTTGTTTTAAGATGATTTATTCACATTTAAGTAAATAATACATTAATTGAATAACAAAAGATAGATTTACATGCTATTTTTCTATATTAAGGTTTCAATATCAGTATATACCATAATGCAATTTCAGCACCTAGGTTAGTAATCATACAAACTATCGATGTTGTATAAGAATTAACATGGTTGGATAATGACAATGTCACTAATTAACTTCACTTTATATATGGAACCTTTTGGGTATCTAGTTTGTTACGCAATTATGAAATAAAGATAAGCATACTAATGTTGACAAACATTGTATTAGCGGTGGCAAAAGATGACATGAGCCATTTACAAGACATGAATTGACCCAGAAGTTTGAGGTTTACAGGTCAGTTAAATGAGTTGGGTCATAAACATGATGTATTAAGGTTTAATGACATGACTCACTTTGACCTTGTTACCACTCTGACCCATTTAAACACAATTCATTTTAACCTGCTAAAATAAGATAACTCATTTCAACATCTATTCATTATCTAAAAATCATGTTTTCATAATTTTGAGGATACCTAACATTTTTGCCCCAAACAAGTAGCCCTACAGGTGTTGATGAACCATTGTATTGTGCTAGTGATATTGCATTACATATAGCCTGAGAAGAGCTTAATGAATGGATTAAATTCATGTAGCTGGTCTCAAATAATTGAGACAAACACAGCTTGATGATCATGATGAAGATGATGACGTTGGATGCCAGTGCAAGTTTATCACATGCATCTGATATTTTTGGAGGTACTTGTGTCAACCTTTGACAAATTCTATGGAGGCCTATTTTTTCTTAATACTTAGAAATCTAGCTTCCAGGTATGAAAAACAAGTAATTCCAATAAAAGAAATTGTGAGAACTTCCCAATCTACACAAAGGATCTAGTGATGATTTACTGAAGTGTACTATCAGAAAGTTCAGAAAAGTATCTTGAACAACTGATACAAGAAAAAAAAAAAACAATAATGTAGTACAGACCTATTTTATGTAATATGAAGTAATTGCCAATAAACTCAATTAGAAGGGCAAACAAGTTAAAAGCATGATCTGGATGAGAAATCCCATAATTCGATAAGTACTAACTGAACGGGGAAAAACGCACCCACTTGTGAAAAAGGAGAGCAAATATATGTGACACAAAAGATTGGCTCCATAACTGGACAATTAAATCAAGTATGCACTTTCCTTTTTCAGGTGCTTCAACATAATAATCAGCGAGTACATCATAGAAACAAAGGCTAGTGTCAATTCCATCATTTGCAGTGATAATTTGATCTTCATCCTTGTTAAAAATTATATCTGCAGGAGTATCATAGGGAATTAGTCTCTCATTTTATACTTTATTTTCATCAGAAAACAATATTATTACAATTTTTTTAACAAAGAAAAACAAACAGGCTACTGATTCCTAGTGTATAATAAGCATGCAAATAAAAGAAGCAGATAGTATGTGAAAAGTGTATGCTGTCTAAATAGTAGAATCAATAGTTTATGGGATTCACTTTAAGTCTCAGGTAGTCTGTTAATGACCTGAGAGCAGATGTTACAATGAGACAAACTACAGTTACATGTTATTTCTCTTATTCTTTTTTGGTTGAGAAAATGATAGTCTAGTGCACGAAGATTGGATCACATTGAGTCTATTATATGCAGACTTATCCTGTATTACGAGAGACTATTTTTGATCACACAGCGGCAATTTTACTGTTGCACTAAGGCTCTCTTTCCTTTTTTCAATTGAGAAGCATACATATTTATTTCTTATTCTAAATTTTCAGTACATGTATACCACAATCTTGCTCGTGGGTTCTTAGATCTCATATTTCCAACCGTTCTGTATTTGAAATTCAAAGACCTATAAAGTTTATTTACTATACCATCAAATTTGACAAAAAGTTCTTAAATCTCACATCACCTATGACTGACAATACATTTTTGAAGACCCCACAAATCATTGTAGTTTCCATTATCCACGTGAAAAAACATATCATTTTATTCGTAGTTTTTAAATACCTGAGATTACATCAAAAAAAGAAGAAGAAAAAAAACACCAGGGAATACAACATTACCAAAAGCTCGGTCATCGATTTCCAAAGCTACATCAGCAAACAACTGCTGAAGCAAATCGGGTCTCTGCCCTGGCGAGCTCAAAGCCTGCAGGGAAACAAGAACAACAACAAAGTAATGAGCATCAATTCAACATCCCTACAGATGAGTACAGAACGCAGTCGAAGAAACGTTACTCGATCAGATCACCGAGGGGAAAAAAAAAACAGAACTAATCAAGAACAAACAACCCCAATTCTACCCAGGGACCAGAACGCTCACCTTCCGGAGCTTCCTCTCGATAGCCAGAGTGAGCGCGTCCAGATAAGTCAATCTCCGATCCGCCGAGGCAGGCTGCATCGTCCTGGCCACCCAAAACGCAGAAGCATTTGAAGATAAACGCGATATTACCCTATCCCACCTGCAGCCTCAAGACCTCCGCACCCTAACCGTCCTGCAACCGCGATCAGATCGAAACCCCACAAGATTTCGTCAATTGGGGGCTCCAAGGACGCAGAAACTCGAACCCCTAGCAAAAAAACAAAAAACAAGTCGGCGAGCGATGCAAACGCCAGCAACCGTTCTCCTCCCACGAAGTCGAAACGCGACAAAACCAACCTACGCCTTTTGACTCACTCTGAATCCCTCTCCTCGCCGTTTACCTGGTCTTATACAGCAAAGGAGGCGGATGATGACGTGTCTACACTCATCCAAGAGTGGTGAGGAAGCGGGGCCCAGAAGCATTAAAAAAGATGAGTAAAACGAGATCACCTTATTTTCGTTCTTAGTTATTATTAATTTTTTTACAGTGATTTTTTTTATTATTAATAATAGATTTTTGAATTTCCGACCCAATTAATTTTGAGCATAATTAAAAATTTAAAAATATTCATAGTCCACTCTATTGTAATGGTGCAGTGGTAGAGCGTCCAACTCTGCTTCCAAATATTCATAGTTTAATTTTTAACTATGCACATTTTGTGATGACATGATAAAAATGGACCCTGCCACATGGGTGAGATCGAGACAATGGTCAAGATGAGCTCGCGTCCAAGAGCACCAAAACAAGCCAGGGATAAGTCCGCCTAAGTTTGTCTGGAAGAGTTCCAAGTTTAGATTGGCAAGGCGACCGATCAATTTACCATGACCAAATTATCTCAACTTGGCAGTTATCTCAATTCAGCTGCTATCACAGCTCAGCCACCATCTCAGCTCGTTAGCTGTCTTAGCTCAGATAATCATCTTGATTCAGTTCGGCCTTAAGGTCTAACTACGATCCTACAATCTTCTCCATGATATCACTCTCTGAGGCCCTATAGGCATAATCTTTCTCAAGGAGTTATGTCTCCATGCATACCTCCATATATGCCTCTCCATGTCCCTTTGGATACCCTAGGGGCCGTTGAGGTTGGCTTTGGCTAGGGGGGGGGG
>JBAMHZ010000043.1:3755250-3769195 GCA_037177395.1 Alpinia galanga | reverse complement strand
TCCCTTCCCTTGCACGTGGCACTTGGATCCTGATTTATTCCCCTCTTCGATAGAAGTAGCTGAGGGGGGCCACTGATACAACATTTCATATTTTTTTGAAAGATAAGGATTATTTAATTATTATTTTATCAATACCTACAATTTAGTAACTATTATTATCTAAACTCTCTATATATAGAATGCTTATTTTATCATTTTCATATCAACTTTTCTTTTTTTTTTCCCTCTGGATTCTAAAATCTCAATTGATTTCGACTTTAACTTTTCAATTCCAATGGAAAGAAGTTCATTTCAGTTTTGGAAGAACAAAGAAGTAATCATTTCAAATGTGAATTTTGATGATGTTCAATTTGACGATGATGAACTAAAATAATTTTTAATAGCTTACACATAGATAAGCATTAGAACTTTTAATATTAAAAAAGATACATTTAAAATTATTTATTTTTACTAAATATTTTGATAATATTACTCTTCTGTTCGAAAATATATGTCCAAATTATAAATATTATAATATTTTTTATAAATTATAATTGGACGGTGATTATGGATCATTGAAATGACACATCAAAATAAAGCACTGATGGAATTTAGAGTCAAACATTGGCAAATACAACTCTCTAGTTCACAAAAGATAGCGATGTAAGTTCATTTAAATATTTTTATATTAAATTAAAAGAATCATTAGCTTGATTTATTTTTATAGAGTATTTTTCTTTTAATTTTAGACAATTAAAAAAATAGTAAGATAAGAGAAAAAAAAAATAATTGAAGAATTTAATAAATTAAATAATAAAACATCTTTATGTTATGACTATATATATATTATATATGAGAGTGTGACTGCGTTGAACTCTTAGGTAATTAAAAAATATGTATTAATATATTTATTTTTTGACAAATCATGCATTAATCATAATATCTTTCAATTATTATATTTAATTTTATAAAAATATAGATTAACTAATAAAAGATTTTTAATATCATTTGATAATGTTAATTTTAATACTACAAATATTAATAAATTTAAATTTATTTGTCAATCTAATTATTTGTTATTTAAGATAGATTAAATTTCTAGAAAATCAATTAAAATTATTATCATTATATTTATAGTCACGTCCTAATATAATAAAATAATAGGATATATTTTGTAAAATTAATAAAATAAGACCTAAAAAAATTTCACATAATAAGGTTCACACCAAATCCCTCTCACAGTTGGCTCCTCAGCTCAATAAAGGATAATAAATCATGAGAGATTTCGCCTTGACATAATAGTCCCTTTGCATAGGGAAAGTTAGGAACCAAGTGAGACATTTCACACCAGTTAGAAATTGACCCCAACTAAAAAAAATTCACATCACGTTGAAATTTAACATATCAATCATTATAAGATTAATTTTAATATAGAGAACTATTATTTTATATTTTATACAAATTACTAATAATATTAATATTTATTTATTTTCACACCTATATATAATAAAGTTCATAAAATTTTAAAAGTATTTAATAATGCAACCAAATAACTCTCTGAAGTTTATTATTCTCCATCTTATTTAGTTATGATAAACTTTAATTTTAAATGAATGTGTTATAAATGAATTTTTTTTATCTCCTTGTGTGTTAACAATGAAAGTAAAATAGAAAAAATATTTTTTTATCATATTCATTATATTTATTTAGTTGCATTTGCTCTCTTGATCATGCTGATATTATAAAAAATATTAAAAATAATTTATATGATATTTATAAAAAAAATATGGTTTAAAATATGAATTAGAGACTAATATTTCAAAATATTAGTACTGGTAGTTTAAAATTTATAAAAATATAATTTTTATTAAAAAAATAAATGAAATATCTACGAATATTTTCAAATTCTAAAATAGGAATTTGAAAATTATTTTATATTTGTTAATTTTAGTGAAAAAAAAGTGAAGCGGATTTTGATATTTTATAATTATGATCATAAAAAACTAGAAGTTTTCTTATCTTTTCTATCATAACAAAAAAAAAAATTAATTTGTTCAGTAAAAGTAAAAGTGCTATTGTAGAATAAATATTTAATTTCAGAGATAATATATTAAATTAATAATGATCTACTTTTATCTCCTTTTTAAAAAAAAAACAAAAATATTAGTTAATAATTGAACAAAAACTACAAAAAGAATATTTGGAATGTAATTTTCTGATGACACGGTAAAAAAAATTTAATATCGAAGAAACTAACTAACGTGGGGGAATGAGAAATGAAAATAAATAATAATTATACTTGTTAAAATAATAAAAAAAAAAGGTAAATGAATTACATGAGCTTTACTTTTCTTGTACTCAAAAGAGATACATAGATAATATAAACAAATACAAATCTTTTTATATATATACTTTTACAAATCATATATTTTTTATTTTTTTAATTTACAAAATAATAATTTTGAACCATATCAAATGAATCAAATTATAATAAATGGTTCTGAATTGTGAACAATAATTATTTTAGATGATTAATGTTAAATGTCGATCTTTTAAGAATCATTGATTTGAGGACAATTACAAGCTACCAAATTTTGCATCTCCTATCAAATGAAAAACTTGACAACCTAAAAGCACCTCAAACCTATTCCAGTGATAGTAGATTGGAAGCATGATCATTACACAAAATGAAGTTTAAAAAACAAGGAGAAGAGCAAGTGATGGTTGACGGATTGCTATGGCAACACTTTTATTCCACAATCTTTCTCAATGTCGCTGGGCCGGCCTACCCTCTCGATTAGACCATTTTGAATGGGCGGGTCCAATAGTCGGGTATTCTTGATTAGGGGACGTAAAAGGTCGCGTTGAACTCCGGTTTTGATGATCTCTCGTCCAGTGGGCTCCGCTGATTCCTTAAAAACCATGCTCTAGAAACGATCGACCCGGGATTCGTACCGAGGCAGAACTCAAGATTCGTGCCAATACTCTGATCGGATTGGTCTCGACAGAAAAACAAGGGGGCAAAATCGTAATTTAGATATTCGTTTTTGCCCTATATATTCATCGTGCGCTTCGAGCGAGCACGGCAGAGAGATCTCGTTTAGATTTCGTCGTCAAAGCTTTTGGTGGCGGATAATGGCCCGGAAGTTCTTCGTCGGCGGCAACTGGAAATGCGTAATCCTCGGAATTTTCATGTTGTTTTGTTCTTCTAGTTGATGGATATGGATCGGGATCGAATCCTTCCCGCATGCG
Source organism: Alpinia galanga (assembly GCA_037177395.1). Taxonomy (NCBI): domain Eukaryota; kingdom Viridiplantae; phylum Streptophyta; class Magnoliopsida; order Zingiberales; family Zingiberaceae; genus Alpinia; species Alpinia galanga. The sequence continues at coordinate 3,765,964 of JBAMHZ010000043.1, read as the reverse complement.
TATCTTAGTTTTGATTTTGGCTAATAGTTTCTGAATCCCGAAACGTGGTACGATTTTTATGGTTCTTATCGATCGCCATGTTCTTCTTGGCGGAAAATAGAAATGCGTAATCCTCAGAATTTTGCCGCTCCTTGTCATTATTTTTGATAGATCGGGATCGTATCTTTGCTGCACTTTATCTCCATTTTGGTTTTGGTTAATAGTTTGTGAATTTTGTGGTGCGATTTGTATGCTCCTTATCAATCTCCATGTTCTTCGTTGTCAGAAACTGGAAATGCGAAAGCTCAGAATTTTGCCGTTCCTTGTTCTTATATAATCTGTTTGGTTCCTTGATCTGGTTGATTTCGTTTGAACCTGTCTCGATTTTGCTTAGTTTTGTCTCTCGGTATTCACGAATTGTTAGTCCTGGATGAGTTCACCACGATCCTCTATCCCCGTGTTCTCTTCACTGCGCGATTTAGAAAAAAAAAGACCTTTTTTGATGGGATAATGTGAAATTTTGTGGTGTTTGGCCTTTGTGTCTGCAGAATGGGACTGGTGAGGAGGTGACGAAAATTGTCACCACACTGAATGATGGAAAAGTTACATCACCTGATGCTGTTGGTATGATTATGAATCTTTCTGTCTCAATCATAGAGTTTGTTTGGAAACAACACCATACTTGTTCGCTATTTGGATGGTAATGGAGTGTATGTCTTCCTGTTTTGTTGACTAAAGAAAGAGAGACTGTCTTGTCGACAATTAAATTTAACATTATAACCATAGATTCATTGAACCTATTTCTTGGTTGTGGTGGTATTGCCAATGAAAATCGAGTGTGCGATTAGTCTGTAAGCAACATGGCATGTATAACTTGTTGTAGTTCCCCTAAGTTTGCAGACGATTACAATCTTTGTCTTCAATTGACTGTATATTTTGAACCCAAAGCCATTCTTAGACAAATATAATAACTTGGTGGTGTTGTAGCGTGTTAGTATTGATGCTTTCTATAAGTTAGTAATTCTTGTTCATTTGTAAGTAAATATAGTATACAGACAACCTTCATAAACATATGAATCCTTGTATTTTTATCATATATGCAGAGGTTGTGGTCAGCCCACCATTTGTATTTCTTCCTCTTGTGAAAAGTTCGTTGCGATCTGATTTTCACGTTGCGGCACAAAATTGTTGGGTGAAGAAAGGTGGTGCTTACACTGGTGAGATCAGGTATGATTCTGTTTTTCTTGGTTGAGTACAATTGTTAATCACACTGTTTGAAGGAAGAGATTAGCTGTTGTTTGTTATTTATGATCTATGATTGGAAAAATAAAACAAGGTTCCTTATTTTGTGAGACAAATCCCTTCTGATTTCTATTTCTAAATTTGTTTGGATTTCCTTGTGCAGTGTTGAGATGCTTGTAAATCTTGACATTCCTTGGGTCATTCTTGGACATTCTGAACGAAGAGCTTTGTTGGGTGAATCAAATGAGGTAATTTTCTTTTGGAGTGTGGACTAGCAGAGGGTATCTATATCATAAAAAGGCTTGAAATACTCCATATGCCGAATTAAATTTTATTTGTAAGTTCAAATTATGCCTTATGAATTGGTTTTCTTGACACCAATGTATTTAAATCCTTTGACTAAATATTGTTGAAGATTTTGATTTGTAATGTCAGAACTGGAACTGATATTGAAGGATTATGTTTCTTGTAATCTTTTTCTTATTACTATCATCACTTAAGATGCAACTGGTGCACTACTTAGGAAGTCTATAAATTTTCTGCTGTAGTTTTCTTCGGATGTTTATATTCATTGTTTTCTTGGCTTAGTTTGTTGGAGACAAGGTTGCATACGCACTCTCTAAAGGTTTAAAGGTCATTGCTTGTGTTGGTGAGACACTTGAGCAGCGTGAGTCAGGAGCCACCATGGAGGTTGTTGCTGCACAAACGAAAGCTATTGCAGGTACTCTACATGATTTATAGTGCTGTTATTCAGACTTGTTAATTGTGCTTTTAGCAAATGTCCAAACTAAGATAGTGTTACTATTTGTTTTTTCTTTATTGCATAGTTGTTCTCACTGGGTTGTGTAATTGATTTATCCGTTAGCTATTCAAAAATAAGTTTCCATATTTGCTCTGAGGTGATCATTCACCAGCTTTGTGACACTACTTGACAAAGGTTAGACAGACATAGGTTCAAAAGCTCCTTTACCCTTTCTGTACATTTTTTTCTTTGCGACATGTCTAATCCGTTCAAGGTCAACAAGCCTGACGAGCTCTATCAAGAATAGAATATGCCAAGTTTATTTGAAACAGTATTTGTGTTAGGTCATCAATTAAGTTACGTGACATGCACCAAGGCCATAAAAGGATTGTAGAACTGCAGAATAGAATCTATGTGATTCAAATGATAAATTATAGCATCAGCTCTAATCAAGACAATGCACCATTTGATTATAATGCACTAAAAGTTGTAGTTATCTAATCTGAGTGTCATGAATTAGCAAACTGTGTTCTTCTGTGATGTGGAATATAGTGAGTTTCTCATCCTCATTTAATTTTAAAAAAAAAAATAAAGTTGAAAACTAAGGTAAGACATCCTATGTAGAGGAAAATTCAGGTATACGATGAACCTTTATACTCTTAGTTGCAGCTACATCTGCTCATATCTAAGGTTGTCCTCCAAAATTGAAAATGTCACATACCTAGGAAACCAAGCTTCATTCCCAAGTTTTGTGAAACAAATTCCTTTAGTTGTGCATCTCAGAAAAAAAAATGATGAAAAAAAGAATCCTTTTATTGTTGTTGCTTTAACTACTAATGAAGTATGGACCATCCATACAGAATGAACTTCTATTTCTAACTTACCTCTATTGTTCACAATCTTACAGAACGGATTTCTGACTGGACCAATGTAGTCGTAGCATATGAACCAGTTTGGGCAATTGGAACTGGAAAGGTTGCTACCCCAGCTCAGGCTCAGGAGGTAATTTCTGTGGCCATGTTAATAAGTTTCCTGTTAAGTTCTCTAGATAACAAATTAACAGCCAATAGCTTGTGTACTATTTGTACTCTGCAAATGTTGGATGCCTAAATGTCTCGCCAATGATAATGTTTCCCCTGCCAAGCTATGTTCAATTTTTGTTTTTATTTTTAATAAAAATGGTTTCTAAATAGATCATTTGTCTAACGAGCTCCCTTGATTGTTAGGTCCACTCTGAATTACGAAAATGGCTTCAGAAAAACATAAGCGCCAAAATTGCAGAATCAACTAGGATCATTTATGGAGGTAAACAAGACATTATTAACATGATTTCCCCTGTTTCTTTACCCAAAAACTTTTATGATTTGCATTCATCACAGTGGATTAAAACCATTCCCATCATTTTCTTCTTTTTTTGCTTGTTCAATAATTGTTACAATTAGCTTTCCCACCCTTGTCTGTGTTCTCTGTGTAAGATTGATAGCACACATGAAATCCCGCAGGTTCTGTAAATGGAGCTAATTCCAAGGAACTTGCAGCACAGCCTGATGTTGATGGGTTTCTCGTTGGAGGGGCTTCTTTGAAGGTTTGCATCTTTCTTTGATTGTTAGCATCCACCTATGGTTTAAGCTTTAGTTTCATTAAATAGCCATATGGCTTTTGCAATAGTTAACCAGTGATGGTATTGGTTACAAGTTAGCTCACTAACTAAATCCATACAGCTATCTACATACAGTTGATGTGGGTGCAGTTTGGCTTACTGGTTTGATGTGAAAAATCAACACCAAATCAAAATAGGTGGATTCAAAAATTCAAATCAAAACCATTTTGGTTTGGTTTTGATATTGTTCTGTTTGCAAATGTAAAAAAAAAATCAATACATACTAGCCAATCAAAAACTACTTTCAAGCACGATTTCTTTTGAGAATACATTAAGTCTTATCTCACTAAATATAGGATCGTCTCTTTTGAGAATAACAATATTAATATTATTGTAATTTAATGATTATATTGATTATTGAATATACCAAATAATAAGAAATGGTACTAATTAACATACTAATTTGTCTATATATTCGGGCACATATTATAAAACCCTTCAATTTTACTATTTGATAACCTCAAATCAAAACCAAACTGAGACCCATAATTTAGCTAGTTGTTAAACTGAAACCAAACCAATAAACCGTTAAATTGAAATTTTCATTTGGTTTGGTTTATGGATTTTGGATTGCTTAATGTGTACCCAAACACTGCAGGTAATTCCATTGCTGTCTAAAATTGATCAACCCTGTGTTTTTCCTTGTATTGATCGTGTCTTTTTCGTGATCGATACTCTTACTAATAAATATCAACCACGACTTGATTGAATTAGACGAGGCCATATGACGACTCAGTGAATCTGTTGATTTGGTTGGATTAATATTCATGCTCTAAAGCTAAGCTGAAATTTGCTGCTTGTTTCTGTTAAATCCGATCATTTTCTTCTGCTTTTTCACAGCCGGAGTTTGCGGACATCATCAATGCCGCCACAGTCAAGTCCTCTGCTTGAGAAGCATAGCCTCTTTTTCCAGTTGAAGCCTTATCACATTCAAATTTTGGATTGAAAGCTCTTTCTGGAGCCTTCTCTGTGACTGGGATAAGCCAACAATATGAATAAGTCTAGATTTAGAATTTCAGATTTTATGAATTTTGAAGGTTATATAGCAGAAAATGCTATTTATTTGTTCTATCAGGAGGTTTTCATTTTGAAGAAATAATGGTGATTATCACTTGTCTTTACTCCAGAATACTTCAGTATCTCTTATAGCTTGGCAACGCTGTGATCTGACTCCATTAATTCATCCTACTTGTGAAGGCTCGAGCATGTCGGGGCACATTGTAGCAATTTTTGGTATAATATCAGAATTCGAATCCAATTGAGTGCTTGTTAGTTTTGTTTTGTTTTGTTTTTTTTTTAATTCATTTCCTTTAATTTGATTCACTGCAAGTAAACAGAGACTAAACATGGCAAAAAAAGATGAACATGTGATTAGAAATTACTGCGCCATGGACGGTCCTGATCTCTCTACCAATTTTTATCACGCGTCGCCGTTCGTTTCGAGCGTCTTCTGTGACCGGTCCTTCGTCCATTTCGATCTCTCCTGCTCCTTGATTTGGATCTCTGATCCGCCGCAGTTGGGCCGTGACGAATGGCTTCTCATCGGACGAGGACACGGATGTGTGAGACTCGGAGGTGGAGGACTACGAGGCGGAGAGTTACCGGGAACCACCGGATCCGCAACCCCGACGGCACCTTGTGGTGTCCCTTCTCCGGCGGTCAGAAGAAGCAGGATTACCAGTTCAAGGATTTCCTCCAGGACGCTCCTTCTCCAGCTTCCTCCAGAGCGATCTCTCCCCCTCCATCGCCCTACCACCGACCGGTCTCAAAGCTGCTGTCCCTCGTCCTCCCCCGGCACCCCCGCTGACTTGGAGCCTTCCCTCCAAAGAGGAGCTTTTCGTCTTGCATTGGATGGCTGTCCTCGTCACTGCCGAACTAGCCGACGCTGAGGGAGATTCCCACGCCTTCGGTGACCAGCTTCGCGGACTTCCATCCCACCGACACCGTGTTCTTGCAATTGGGGGATGAAATAGGAAGCAAATCTACCGGGACGACCGTGATCTTTAAGTTCCAACAGAGCTGTGGTGGGTTTAAGAACGCCATAGATTTTGAGAGTCACTTTAAGGCCGACCAACGTGGTAGGAAAGAATGGATTGAGTTGCAGGGAGACGACGCAAGCACATTGTATGGATGGATCGCCTGCTCTGACGATCACAATGAAGACAGGCATAGGCCGGTACCTGAGAAAACATGGCGTACTAAAGACCATAATGCAGGTCACTAAAGAGGAGAACAAGGAGACTGGTAAGTAATCTTGTAGCCAATCTTGTATACCAAATCGATGTTAAGAATCCGCACTTGCATGACTTAAAAAGTGAGATACAACGAGACGAATCTCTTCATCCACCAACTGATGTATGAGAAAGACAAGCTTCATCGAGCTTATAGTGACGGTAAGCTTCATCAAGAAATGAATGGATTGATGACAGTAACCTTGTCAGAGATACAAATGTGATGCTTTGAAATCTTCAAATTATATTAATTTGCTCTTGAAAAATCATGGCAGGGCTAGCTTAGCTTTGTTTTCTTGTTGTGCGTTAATCTTGAAATCTTAGAAATACTAATGGCAATTTACAAATATTACAAATCTTTATGCAGGTGTTCTTATTAACTTTCAGTGCCAGTCAATTTAGATTTATTTTCAATTTAATGTATCATTCGTTGGCACACATAATGTTTGGGCAGATGAGGAATTAAAGTGTAGGACTTTAACTGACTTGTGCTCCGTGAATACTTCGTTGTTGTCTTTGAGCAATATTATTTGTCAGTCTTCTTTCAATAGTTAAAAGCTTTCTGGAATTATTCTCTCATGGTTAAATTTTTGCCTTGAAGTCACACACAATTCTTCTTTTATCAGAAATGAGAAACCTGCAGCGCACTGCAACGGAGACTACTCGCAAGATTTTTGAAGAGAATGAAAAGTTGAAGGTGGAGTTAGACTTCAAGAGAAAGGAAGTTGGGATGCTGTCCAAAGAACTGGATAAATATGGAAGCACAAAATGAGGACATTAATTGATGTTTGGTGCATAAAATCCTCTTCTTCTTCTTCGTTTTTTTTTTGGCATTATATAATAATCCTTTTCTTACTAATAATATGATAACTGAGTTCTAGATCATTGAGTAATCGGGATAATCACTCTCAAACTCTTCTAACACTTCTCTTCGTTATAAGAGATATCTATTGTCCAAAGATGTGTGTTTACACCTGCATGGTTCTTAAGTTTATTTGCCTACTGTTTTCCACATTAGTGTCCATTATCTGCTAGTAAGCTTGCTAAAAATTGTGATACATTGAAGTAGTTATTCTGGAAGAAATAACAGTAGATAAGCACTTTATTGTATTATATATGTATATATATACACAATGCAACGGTTCCATTTGGGATAGGTATGTAGGTCATGTGATGATTGATGAGGTCTGTGGAAGTTGCATGAGACATTAATGTTGTCATCTTCTAGAGATTGTAATGTCAGAATCATCGGCGACATTGTTCAGTGTAGATGATGTGGCATCGTTGGTGATCAGCGAGGCTGAGAAAGGTACGAAGCGAAACAAAGGAGACCACACGGCGGGTTCCTCTCCGGCAGCAACATGGTCGGCGTCGATGTAATCAAAGATCAAAAGCACAAGAAGCTTGTTTAACAATTGAATAGAGAGATAGCAATGAATATTTCAAAATTGAATCTCCCTCACTGTTCTTTGAGGATCGATCAGAGATGGGAAAGAAGATAGGCGCCGATCTATTGTAGAGTTCATGGATTCCCCACCGGCAATGGTCCGGCAAGTGGATGACGCCGCAGCCTTAGGATCGGGTCAGGTGTCTTGAGGAATTAGAGTTAAATAAACAACACACTTGTTGTTCTATATTTATCTAATCTTTCACTCTGAATCTCGCATCACAAGATTCGAATCTCCGAACCACAAAAGAAGATGAAGTGGCACTGAATCGACTGTCACTCAAAATTTTAGTTAAACTCTTTGACGCTTGACAATTTAAAAATGATTCGAATCCATGTCATAGAAGTAGTATTATAGGTAAGGTCAAAGTGTCATTTGCGTTATACAATTGGCGATTCGACCATGTCATGGTTAGTTTATAGTCACCAAAATTAAGCCATACAACGATTCACCTAGATTCTAAGTCGTACCTTGTCGAAGGAATCCAAGGAATTAAATGCTGGAAACGAATCACATTGACTAAAGACCGGGAAGAAGAAGAAGAAGAGCATTGAAGTAAAGCAATTCATTGAAGTCAAGTTATTAAGGAAGGCTGAGGAGGCAGCAGTAGCTCTCCTGTACTGCCTTAGTTTTCTTTTGGGCATTTACTAGGAGAAAGATGATGAAAACCCCACTGCAAACCTACAAAATCACTCCCTTCTTACCTCTTTTATTTTTATTTTTATTTTTACTCTGGATGTTCATAATTTCTCCTTTTTCAAAAAAAAAAAAAGAAAAAAGAAAGATAGAAATATACTTTATTAATAGAATTTTGAGTTGGATATCGATAATGCAAAATAATATATTTTCAGGTTTATTTTGATCAAAATTTTATTTTTGAGATTAAAAATATACTTTTAAGTTGTTTTCAAAATGTAGGGTCCTTATTATCCTTACATTTGGACTTTAAAAAAAAACAAAAGAGAAAAAAGGAATTCTAAATTTTTTATATCTGTTTTTTTTTACATTGATTATAATGAGATTATTTTCATTTATTTTGTTTTTATTTAATCGATATTAATTCTTTTTGCAGATGATCTATTTGTATAGATGGTGCAGAAATCTGGCGTAATCATGGAACAGGAGCAGCTATTTTGAGCTCTCAAGTCGTTTTCATGCCTCTTCCATTTGTTTTCATGTTCTTTGTCCCAACGAGCTCCTATTTTCTTTGAAATTAGAGGAAAATTTGCTTTTTTTTTAATTGTCGATTATCTTGTTTAATAAAGAGGCTGAATTTGTACTAATGTAAGAGACAGTCAGCAGAGACGGTGATGCTCTCTTTCTCCTCTTTTATGAACTCCATCATTGAGTTTCTTACTTAGCCAAGCTGCCCTGTTTTGCTCTGTTCTGTGTTCCCGCTCGAGCGTTTCGTCGGGCAGGTGAGCGGCATGTACACGGACGAGAAGTGGAGGCTCTCGAAGAAGGACTGGCGTAGCGCGAGCAGGAGTGCCGGAGAAGGAGGTCCCGGAGGCGCGTTCCTGAAACCGAAGGAGGTGGCGGGGCGGCGGAGGCAAGCTCCGGCGACGACGCCGAGGTCGTTCTCCAGCCGCTGTGCGGGGCTGGTGAAGGAGCAGCGGGCGAGGTTCTACATCATGCGCCGGTGCGTCATCATGCTCATCTGCTGGCGGGACTACTCTTGATCGATCGATCGAACGATCCGAGCGAGACGAATAGGATAGATGATGATGATGAAGATATATTAGATCTGTTCGTTTTTTGTGCATACGTTCGATTTTGCTCTTTTTTTTTTCATCCGCTTAAGGAAAAAAAAAACGCAGCGATCTGTGGAGCTCAAATGGGGCAAGGAGCGGAAAGAGAAACCGAGTGTGTTCCGTAAAAAAGCCACCTTTTTTATTCGGCTCCCGAGTAGATTAATTTTGGTTCTTCTCCTTCTTCTTCTTCTTCTTCTTCTTCATCATCATCATCATCATCAAGCTCGGTTTTTTATTGTGCCTGTTGGTTGAATGATTCGATTTCTGCTCCAAAAAAAGCCACTTTTTAGGTAGTCCGCTTCCGCTTCCTCCTCCTCCTCCTCCTCCTCCTCCTCCTCCTCCTTCGCCGATCCGAGTTGACAGATTTTACTGATGGATTAGCTGCTGCTGCTGCTGCTGGTGGTGGTGGCGGTGGAGATGACGCTGATGGCGTCAACTGACACGGGGATTTGTTGGTTTCCGTGACGAATTATTTGTTTATTTCTCGCATTGAAGGGGTTGCGTCAGGGAGCGTATGGCAACGGAGGAGCCGCTGGAATCATTAAAAAAAGCGCGTCGGGAATTCTGCGAAGGAATCAAACAACGTGTGGCGCAAGAAGAGGGGGGCCTCGCGATGCTGCTCGCCTGCTCCACCGTCGTCCTCTCCACCCTGTTCTTCCCCAATCTGACAAGCCATTTCATTTCATCGATTAATCCACACACACACACAAAAAAACAAAAAAGAAAACGCACAGTTTAATCCACTAATCGAGATCAAAATCCAAGCTTTGGGCGGCTCGAGAAACGATGGCGCTGTCTTCGACTGCAATGCATCCCCTGCCTCGCCTTGGATTCTACTTGTGCATTAGGGCAGCCATCATCGCCTGGTGTGCTTTTGTAGATGGAACTGGAGGAAATCATTGGTTTGAACGATGAAATAGTGGGATTAAGTTGTTGAAGATGTTTTGTGGATGACAGGAACACGGGGAGATGGAGAGAGGGAACGAGTACTCGACCAATGTCGAGGCGGCCGTGGAGGCTCACGATTATATTGCCACGAGGGAAACGTTTTGCAGATTTTGTCGAACGTTTGATGAGCAAGGAAAAATGGACAGCGAGGGAAACGAAATATAAAGCCACGTGGTCGGCACATGTGTGGTGGAGTACGGTTTGACAGTTGGGGGCACGTGGGATGCAAGTATGGATGATCACGATTAATCTCGATTTTGATTCTTTATAATGAAATCGAAATCAAAGTATTCACCAACACAATTTCAGATTCCAAATCGACTGTTTAAATTCACGGTCCATCAAAATCAGAATCTAATTATTTATCGATTCTTTATAATTCAATTCCGATTTAAATTATTTATTATAACAAATTATTATGGAAATATATTTGATTAATAAATTAATATCAAATATTATATATTTTTTTATATATTATAATTTATATAATATAAATTTACATCACTATATATATATATATATATATAGAGGCCTGATCCCCTGCGTGTTTTATCCCGCGCAATTGTGCGCACCGCCGTCCTCGCCGCGCACTCGCCGCCGTTTGTCACCGGAATTCGTCGTCGTCGGAGCTAAACTATAACCCAATAGGGCCGGTGAACCCTAGGGGATCGGCGCCGGAGGGATCCCTGCCAAACTATAACCCACTGGCGGCC
>JBAMHZ010000043.1:3722062-3739653 GCA_037177395.1 Alpinia galanga | reverse complement strand
TGAAGGGAAGAAACCCTAGGAAGGACATGAGAGGAAAAGCCAAAAATGTAAGGGGTGCCTCTAAGGCAAACCCTAAGGTATATTTTCATAAGAAAATTTCGTATTCGAATAGTAGAGAGCATGCTATGAACAAATTTTATTGTTTAAATTCTCATGATAATATGCCTAATGAAAAGTCTAAGGACCAATTTAGGAATAAGTATTTTTATTTAGGAATAAAACATCATGACTTTAGATCTAAGGATAATTCTAGGATGGTTAATTATAGAATTACTTTATCTAAAGAAAATCTAGGCATTAACCCTAAGAAGAGTAAACATATGCCTAGGAGGAGAAACAATGTCCAAGATATTAATGGACAATCAAAGTTTCAAAAATCAGAGGTAGAGAATTAAGCTTTGAGGTCAAAGCTTGATAAATTAGAAAAGATCCTAAAGAGGATGAAAAATCTAATTAAAGCGTCAAATGGGCAAAATCTAAGTTTAAAGAGGTAAAGTTCATCTAAAGACAAGGGTTTGTGTTACAAGCCTAAGTCTAAGGTAAATAAACCTATCTACCATAATGTTCTATGTAGCTATGGAACTACTCCTAAATCTATGTAGGTTAAAGTGTCAAGGGAAGTTATCCCTAAAATTGACCTAGACAAGACCAAAGTGACTAAGGCTTTTAAGTCTAGAAAAGGCACAAGCAAGGTTACAAGGGAGGCAATCCCTATAGTTGACCTTGAGGAGATCACAATGACTAAGGTTTACCAAAAGCCTATGAGGGTCATTAGAAAGGTACTAAGAGAAGTTATCTATATGAGTACAGAAGTTTGGCTAATCGATTGATGTACTAGAGTAGTTGATTGATGGTCGCCAGCAGTCGACTGATGTTATACAATAGTCAACTGTTTTACTTATCCAATGTGATTGATTCGTTGGAGAATTGTTGTGAGACAACAGTAACTTGACCAGTCGACTGACGGAGGAAAATTAGGTCGTGGAGAAGCCTTTTATAAGGAGGTGAAGGGAATAATTTTTAATATTGATACTTGGAGATCTTAAAGGGAATATATTAGTGCATTTCATATCTTCCTAGTCATCCAAACAAACCAAAAGAGCGCACAAACAAAGATAGTTATTGTAAAGTGTTTTCTTTACTTGCATTTAGTTAATACTTTTGTATTATTGTATTTTGCTTGTAATTGATTGTAAGTTTCAGATTGTAAGTAAGGATTTACTCCACCTTTATAATTATCTAAAGGAGAAGTTAGTGGAAGCTTGGTTAAAAAGTGATCCACCTCAAAAATTATCATGGAGTAGAAGTATCATCTTTGAACCATGCTATATCGATGTATTGTGTATGTAATTGATTTTGCTATTGCATTATTATTATATTTCCATTATACATTAATAAATCTTGTACAACAAACACGATCGAAAGCGTAGAAATGATAAAATTACTATTTAATCCTCTTAGCGGACAACACTAGTCCCAACATAAAAAAAGTCAAGTGCTGACCACATCAAGGAACAAAAGAAATTAAAGTGGAAAAAGAATTCTACTGAAAAGGAAAAGGGAAGGAAAGGAAAAGGAAAAAAAAGAAAAGTTTTGAAAAAGAAGAAGAAAAAGGGAAAGACAAACAAATCTTCAATAATCTTCTTGCGGGCGCATGTGAGGTCGATCATGAGCACGGCTACTGACGGTCGCCGGAATCCGCATGAAAGGCCACAAGCGAACGTACTACTAAGCAAACTTCTCAACTTGGAGAAGAAGATGACACCGCGTGCGTCAAGAGAAGCCGGGTAAAATTCACTGCTTGGGTGATGTCAAGGTGCATGGTCAAAGAACTGCTCTATGTGGCAATGCTGCGCTTGGAATATGCACCTGGCACCCCATAGCGCCCTTCTTATCTCACTGGAGGTCGCCAAATAAGAGCAAAGGTGGTGAAATCGGTGTCGTTAGGAGAGATTTTGTGCAATGAAAAAAAAGAAAAGTTCAATCAATTCAGTTCGGATGGATTAAAAAAATTGTTCAAAAAAAAAAATTCACTGATGAATTCTTAAATTCATCCTTCCATTATTTGACAATAGATAAATAAAAGAAAATTAAATAAATAACCTATTCTTGCTCACAAAACATACGGTAAAAACTCTTTTTTTTTTAAATTATAATTTTTAAATTTATCCTCCCAAATAAATATGGAATAAAAAGATCAAAATTATCAATAATAGTATAAAACAATCAGGTGAAGTACTATTTTAATATCTTTATCAAAATACGAAATAGAAGATCAAAATTATCAAAGAGGGATGCATGGAAAAAAGAACAAATGAAGCTAGATGAAACAAGTAACTGACAATCTCCAATATCCTACATCTATCGTTAATATTGTTGCCTCTGCTCAACTCAAATTTGTAGTATTAACAAACCATTGAGCTTCCATAGCTAGTCATTTGTCGATAAGATCAAATTGAATCTAAAGAAGATAAATACGGAGTTAGGACTTTAGCGACGCATAGAAAAGTTTGCTGCAAGGCATGGTTCATCAGAATCAAACCCTGTTCGACCGTTACAAATTATTAGTTTCATTTTTTATTTTTATTAAAATAATAATAATAATAATAAGTCGATGCGAGAGGTCCGCTGTGGGTCCATTAATTAATTTGGGCCTACTAAGCTGGGCATAGCTCGAGCCCGGTATGCCTTTGACTTTTGACCGGAACACAGGATCATTGGCCATGATTTTTTTTTTTATTTTTAATTGAAAAATATTAAATATTTTTTAAAAAAAAATTAGAAATTTGTTTACCAATAAAATAATATTAATTCTCTTATTCATGGCACATGGTCTTAATAAATGATTGTTTGCATGGATATGATGGTGCATAAAATATATTTTTTTAAAAAAAAAAAAACTAGGAGTATTTCTCTGAATAAATTTAAAGGTCCATCTTTTTATCGAATTTATGGGATGAACGAATCAGAAGGAAAATCATATATCTTTTCGATTAATCAGATGAAATTTATATGTACTATATGTATCGCATCGAATAATCTTATATCTGCTCGATGGCTGCTTCTAACCATCTTTCATAAGCAAATTTTGAGGCAGCCCTTTTATGTAGTGAAGCAGATATAATCACCTTTAACTTGAGGATAAATTTGTATTTGACATTTTGTCCATCGTTTTTTTCTGGAAGAAAACTCAATTTCTTAAGAGTGATGCCACATGGATCGATGAGCTAGCTGATGGGATCATGAATTTCCAATATGTTTTCAAGAAATAAAAAAAAAAAAAGTATACTATAAGATCTAATTTTATCAGATTTTACAGCTAACAGAATCATAGCATCGTCTATGAAATTCAAAGATCCTGTAGCAAAAATATGAATGGATCTTTTATAGGATGCCAAAGTGAAAGCATCAAATCTTTCCTCACTGATAAGATGCATGAAGATCTGTCAGTGTATCCAATCTTATGAGGAGCAAGCACATCTTATATGTACATATTAGATCAAGCTATTATTGATCTATCATCAATAGCAAATTCTGCCTCTGAAATCCACATCTAATAATTTAAAATCCATGAATCAATTAGAAAATCAAATCCAACACTAGCTGCCAATAACAGAGCGTTTGAGACTTTTGCAGTTCTAAATGACTGACCTGAGGAGCTGGAGTTACTTGCTAAGAATTGCAAGTCCTTGGTTTCTTTAAAGATCCGCGACTGTGACGTCTCTGACTTAGATTTTCCTGCATTGCAATTGCTACACAATTGGAAGACTTTGGCGGGGGTTCATTTGATAAGTATAAGAGGATTCGGTTTCCTCCCAGGTTATGCTATGCAGGCAATGAGATGGGAATATTATTTCTGTTTGCTGCAGCACTTAAGAAGCTTGATTTACAGATCATTGTCAGTTAATAAAACGTTGATTCAGAACTTCATGAGGTAGATGTGCATCATCCATCCTTTTTTCACTTGCTTTCTCAATTTATTGCCTTCCCTTTTGCCATGTGTTCAGTCAGAGTTGATTCCCATTCATGAGAATCCCATGCTTGTAGTGCGCTGAAAACTGGACCGATCGAACCACCGCCGACCTATCCAGGCAGAATCTCATACCTGATACCCTCAGGACGATCGGTGCATTTGGTGAAAGAGATTGGAATCAGAATTAGCTTCCCTGATGGCAACTTATGAGCGTTTTGTCTCTTGCTGGCGGTGCTCATGGCCTCTAGTGGCTAATCAGACTAGAACAAAGTTGGTTTGGTAGGTAGTGTTGAACACGTTTGTGGGAGGCCTCAATGTTCTTACTTGAAAATTCTTGCTAATGTATAATAAAACTCGAAATAGTTCAATCACTCTCTTGTCACATAGAGGTCTCCTCTCGTAATAACTAATTGAAAATCTTGAAACTCAAAACAAACTTGGAGCTAGATGGTTTCAAGATAGGATCATATTGTCTATTGCTTGATAAATTGATCGAATAACCACAAATATCTTTAAACAACTATCCTATTGTCAGCTCTACCCAAACTCAAAACTCTTTGGTCGAACTAGAGAGAGTATTTGCTCTAAAAAGCTATCCCAAGCATCGATTTTGAACGAAACTCATCACAAGGAAGGCTACACATCCTCGACTCCTTTGATCAGTCCCCCATTCATACAGGTCTTGCTCATCACTTTCCCTGTCGACTAAAAGAGTTCAGTTTGGCAATGGTTAATTATGCCTACTCTTCTCAATTTCCTGGCAGAGCACTTTGGAAAAGATTCTAAGGTACTTTGGATTCTTTCGTCCACCAACTTTGCTTCACCACCATCAAATGTGGTGCGCATCACAGTAGTTTGGAATGCTCACTGCCATCGTTTATTGATTCGGAAATGGAAAAAGAAGTATCTTCAATCGATGAAAAATGAAAGAGGAGGAAAATTCCGAAGAAAGCAGAATCTAATGGTTCTTAATCATTTACTTGTCGAGGAAGCATCACATAAAGTTTTCTGGACAGCTAAACGACGATTGCCCAACTCTTATGTGGGTGACTAGTGTCATAAGTTAGTGTTTTCGGTCATTCACTATATATTAATATCATCTTCGTACAATCACACGCAAGTGTTATTGTGGGGGGGAAG
The DNA here is from genome assembly GCA_037177395.1 of Alpinia galanga. NCBI lineage: Eukaryota > Viridiplantae > Streptophyta > Magnoliopsida > Zingiberales > Zingiberaceae > Alpinia > Alpinia galanga. The sequence continues at coordinate 3,734,540 of JBAMHZ010000043.1, read as the reverse complement.
GAATGATAAATTTTAAAATACTAAACTATCAAATGACGTGCTATGATCAATAAAAAAAAACTAATATAAAATTAAATCGATTAATCAAGTTCTCCGAGATGAAATAATCCTCTAAACCATAGCTCATAATCACAGCGAATCGACATAATTTTGCCTTCTAAATAATCCAAATCAACATATATATATATATATATATATATGTTTTCACTAGATATATTCTAGGGTTTTACATTAATGTTAAATAGCATAATTTACAAGGAGAACATGATTTATATCTGTACTCTTCCCAAAACCCTTTGCATTCTTTCCAGGAAATGCATTTCATCCATGGAGGTGAATAGTGGAATCCATAAGACAATGAGCGGAAATGATCTTGCGGAAATGATCCTGCACAACAAACCTACTCGTGTGCACGGAAGGATTGACGACGTCTTCAGAGATGGTGCTTGGCAATGCAGTTGAATTCGACTGCGCCATGATGTTCGATAGCTGAGGAGACGAGAGGGTTTGGTCGTCTGACAAATTGGCAATGGTGATGTCGTGAATGCTCGACCTCCTCTTGTCTTTGCCACCGGAGTTCAGCCTGATGAAGTACTTCTGGGCATGGCTGGCCACCTGGGTGGGAGTTCTTGTGGTTACAAAATTCCTCGATATGTTTCTCCAATCGCCCTTGCCATACTTCTCCAGACCACGCAAGAAGAGCCTGATGATAACAACATTCTGCATCATTAGCAAACCTCTTCCACGATACTGAACACGTTGAATTCGATTAAGCATTTCATACGATTCAAGAATTGCATAAGCATCGCAATTTTAAATTTATAGGTGATAAAATCTTGCAAAGTGCTCAGATGGATAGATGAGATAAGATTCATTTAGTTGATCTAAAATTGTTTAAGACGACTACAATGATTGGTGGTACAATTGGGAATTAAATAGGAAATTGTGGGGGGGAAAAAAACAGATTTTTACAGTGGAGAGGAGATTAGGCACAAACCTGTGTTCCTCTTCGGTCCAAGGAACTCCCTTCTTCCTCTCATGGTCCGCTGGTCGGCCGCCGAATCGTTTTCCGGCGAGGTAGCAGTGCGGCGGCCTCGTGGTGGCCCCGAGGGCGTAGCCGCCGTCCCAGTCCAATGCGAAGACGGCGGAGCTGTAGCCGGGGCAGGGGATCCGCCCGGCTTCGATCTCCTTGACGTCGTCGAGGAGGTGGACGTAGTGGTTCACCACGTCGGCCACGGTTTTCCCGGGGATGCAGGCCGCCACCTTCTCCCACCGGTCAGGGGCGTCGCCGTCGAACTTGGCCAGCGCGTCCTCGAAGCTCTTGTTCTGCTCCCGCGTCCACCTCCCGGCGCCTACGCCGGTGCACGCCTTCCGGCCGAGGAACAAGCTCGAGTTGGAGTAGCACGGCGCCGCCGCCATCGCCGACGGGAGGACCTCCATCCACGGCGCCGCCATTAATTTGTCAACCAGCTTAAAAATCCAACTTTGGAGCAGATTACAACAGCCCAAATCCAGCGATCAAAACACCAACAAGTCAACGATCTGCTACAGGAATCGACTACTTGTAAAAGGAAAATAAAACCATGAATTGGCCGAACTAAACAAATGGACTCAAAACCCAGCCCTCGCCATTGGATCTCGTCGGCCCAAAATCTCCAAATAGCGAAAATATCGAAACTTTAGATACCTCCAAAGATTTCTTCTTCCATTAGTTATAGAAATCAAGAAGAAAGACGCTGAGATTTCGCAGAGAAGAAGAGGATTCGGAGGCAAAGATAAGACCTTTCCTCCTCTTCCTCTCTCAAAAAATTGAAACTTTGAACACTTCCAAAGATTCGTTTTCTCCCTTCGATTAACTACAGAAATCAAGAAGAACAGGAGGAAAAGGACGACGCATCGCAGGGAAGAAGAGGATTCGGAAGCAAAGATGAGACCTTCTCCACTCTCTGTCTCTCTCTCTATCTCTCTCAGACAGAGAAGGAAGGAGACGATGCAGATCTTCCCAGGACGGTGCCTCAATATTCTATTCCACCCTCTTTCCCTCGAGGGTAGGAAAAGGTGGGAGGTGGGCCGCCATTGGCCCTTGGTGGAGCTTGAGGCCGCCACTAAACCAAACTAGGCTTATTGTAAAGTTTGTCTTGTCGCCATGAAATCTTTGGGAGGCAGATGGTATTAAAGGTGGAATTAAGCAAGATTAAATTGGTGTTTGACAAGGAATAAACGAGTAAATTATTTCGTTTGGATCTTTGCTACTGTGAAGAGCACTTTACCATCCAATCCAATGGCTGTTGAGAGGGGTGGAGATTAAAGAGACCGCACTAAACTGCTCCAAACTTGGAGCAAACCGCAAAGCAACATAATAAATAAATGAAATAGGAAGAAGGGAAAAAGATTGAGAAATACTATCACTTGCTAATACTTTTGAGATGAGTAAATCTTTCTTTCTTTTAATATTTCATTTGTTTACTCTGTTGGAACAATTCTCATTGTACTTTTAAAATGATTAGATCATTTGTTTAAGGTAAGCTAATTAGAGAATCAGTTAAATTAATGTACTAAATCCTCAATTTATAAGAATATTAGAAACAACAATAAATTTTCTTCTATATCTATTTATGTTTATAAAATGTGTAAGTTTTATTTTTAGCCTATTTCCATCTAATCTAGGTGAAAATAGAACAAAGAAAATAAATATATGGAATTAAATTCACAAGAAAGCCTTTTTAGTTAGTCTATTGATTGAATTAAGATCCTTTTTTTTCATACTGTCGCATATTTTAAAATAAATTATATTGTATTATTTTTATTTTTATTTTATTTTATTTATTTACAGGGAATTGAAGCCTGGGAAACACTTTGTATCTATGAGATGTGTAAATTTTATTTTCATGAATTTTTATCTAATATATACGAAAATAAAATAGAGAATAAAAACAGAATTAAATTTATTATTTATTTATTTCCCTATAACCTTTTAAGTTAGGAAGCAAAAAACAATCATTTTCATTATTTCGATGGGATCAAATGACTTTTCAATTTAACTGATTTTTGTCATTTGATTCCATTTTTAAAATGCTCAAGGCTTAACTAAGAGCAAGAACATAAAAAAGTGAACAGATAATTAAGGGTTGATTGGAACTTTCTTCTTCTTTTTTTTTTTTTTGGCGATTAGAAAGTGAAATGATTTACATGCGTTTTAGGTTATCTTTAAGTAGTCAAAAGTAGGAAATTAATTTACTTGAGTTATTATTGATTTATTATTATTATACAACAAGATCGAAGAGAGAAGAGTTGAAAGGAATTATGAAAAGTTTTTTTTTTGTTGGAAAATACCATAAAACAAAATAGCAAAAAATGTTTGAAACATTTAATTTTTTTTCTTTAAAAAAGGAAACGGAAACGGATAAAATATCAATTTATTCATTTTGTTTTTTTTCTCTTAACAATGATCACTTGATTAAGAATGATTTTGAGTGTTAAAAAAGTGTAGAAGGAGCTGAATTTTTTCGACTAAAATTTTTTGAAATATAATTAATCATTTTTTCACTAAAATCTCTTATATCTTTTTTTTTTTTGCTAAAAGATGTTTGAGTATATTTATTTATTTAATTTTAAAGACAGAACACAGTTAAAGGTTGTAACAGATGGATTTATTTAATCTCATCAACTTTCATGAATACATGAAATATCCGTGAAACCACATGAAAAAAAAAATTCAAATCAGTCGTATAAATATAATCACTCTTGCAATAACTCCCACAAAAAAAAAAACAAACAAAAAACAAAACAAAACAAAAAAACTTATGTTAACTTGCTTGTCAAATGCTTCACTGCCACGGCAGACAGTGTTAGCAGGTAGGCAGATCTTTCGGAGGCGGCAGAATGGACTGATCCGGCCCCTCGCCGTCGTCCACAATGAACGCCATCTTTAGCCCCCACGTCATGTGCACCTCGAAGTGGCAATGCAGGAACCAAACACCTGCAAATTAATTAATCCATCAGATTCTTTCTATTCATGATTCACGAAGGGTCTCTAAATTACCAGGATTATCCGCTCTGAATCTGATGGCCGTCCACCCGCCGGAGGGAACAGAGACCGTGTTACGCTCCACTGGGTCGACGAGGTTGAACCCTGTTGGGGAGGTTTTGGGGTCGTAGTTGCCGGAGCCCTTCCCGACGACGAAGAAGTTGTAGCCGTGGAGGTGCACTGGATGGCTCTCCGGCCCGATGATCCCGGTGTCCTGCAGCACCAGCTCCACCGTCGCGTTGTACGGCAGCCGGTACAGCCTCGTCCCCTGCTCCGTGGCCACGTTCCTCGGGCCGCTCCCGGTGTAGTTGAACGCCACCGGAGGCCGGCGGGGGAAGTCGTCGGTGAAGACCCCGCTGAGGTTGTAGTAGTGCGCCTGCAACAGCGCCGTCGTTGGCATAACAAACGTCAAGTTGTTGACGCTCGCCACCACTCTACTCCCGTTGACGCAGCTGGTGCAGGGGTTCGCCCCGAGCCCCACCGTAAACAGCAGCAACCGGTCGACTGTGGCCGGCACGAGGGCGGGGTACGCCTGCGAGTTGAGGCTGCGGAGCGAGTCGGAAAAGGCGGCCGCTACGGGGGTGGCGTTCATCGGCGGCGGGTTGGTGGTGGTTAGCGCACTGGCTGCGGCGGCGGAGGAGGAGGAGACGGTATTGGCGTAGCGGAGGGTAGCGGTGGCGGTGCGGTTATCGACGGCGACGAGGGGGGAATCGGCGAAGGGGGAAGCAGCGACGAGGTACCGCCCGCCAGCGGTCTTGTCGGCGGTGAGGAGGACATTGGTGGTCTGGCCGGGGGCGAGGAGGATAGTGTCAGTGGAAAACGGCTTGGTGTAGGAGGCGTCGACCTCGACGACGGTCATCCGGTGGCCGGCGACCTTGAAGAAGAGGTCCTCGTTGAGCGCGGCGTTGATGAGGCGGAGCAAGTACGTCTTCCCTTTCTCCACGGCCAACGTGAACCCATCTATATTCATCAATTAATTATTATCTCTAATTAATCTATTAATTGCATATTATTATTATTATTATTTAGGGATTAATTACCAAGGGACGAGGAGGAGCACGTGGACAGAGCGCCAGCGTGGCCATTGATGACGTGGGCATCCGACACATTGGGAGCCCGACCCGACTTCAGAGCCTCTCTTATCACAGCTTCAGGGTCGGATTTCCACCATTCCGCTGAATTATTTTTTTTTTAAAACAGAAAATAGTATAAAGAAACAATTTATATGTAAAAGGATAATTAATATAATTAGTTGCATATAATTAATTACCTAATATGATGACGTGTTCTTGGTCGGGTTGAGGGAACGGATACGGCACGCCGAGCTTGGGGAGGATGACGAGGGCGCCGTGGACCGTCGCCCGCATCCACGTGATGTGAGCGTGCCACAGTAGCGTGCCGCGCTGGCCGGTGAGTGTGAAGTTGTACACGTAGCTTCGGCTCGGCTGGATCGGGCACTGGGTCACGTAGGCCGGACCGTCAGCCCACCCGGTCCGCAGCTGCCGCACGCCGTGCCAGTGGATGGTCACGTTGTGGCCGATGTGGTTCACGACCTTGACGAGGACGGTGTCATCCTCGCGGGCGTAGAGGGTCGGACCGGGGAATTGGCCGTTCACTGTCACAATTGGATTGGTCGAGCAGAGTCGGGTCGCGTTTCGCATGACCACCTGCGAGAATAAGCAAAACCCACAAGGATGTTAGTTGGCCTATCTTTGGCCCACATATTAACCCACTCAGAATCGAAATACTCGCGTTGAACTTGTAATGCCGAGTCAGTCCTTCCGAGTAAACAGCCAGAGAGCTCAAGACAAACAGGAAAGTCCAAAATGAGGAACTCATTCTCCTCTCTCTCTCTCTCTCTCTCTCTCTCTCTCTCTCTCTCCTTCTCTTGTTTGCATGGAATGGCTGGCCAACGGAAGCTAATAAATGGATGAGAATTGCAGCAGCTGCGGAGTCACTGTAAGCATTAGGTAGAGCGAAACCTTGAGCATGAAGGTTTTGGTAGAAGAACTGCACCATTACACCTGCATTACTTGGATGCCACACAAACTGCATATCTCTGTTTACTTGCATGCATCACTTTATCATCCCACCTACAACATTCTGAGTGCCAAATTAGTTTAATGCCATCCTTCTTTCTGAAACAAACATAGATTTACTCCACAAAAGGAAACCCTAAAATATTTATGTCTAGCAGAAACAGGAAGGTTAAGGCTGTCTTTTGATCTGTTCTCATTATCAAAGGTGTGTTTTTTGTAAAATTTCAATTGTCGATATGTCAAACATCTCCATCAAAGAATGCTACTAACAGACCGTATACTTTTGCTTATCATGTTATAACAAATGCTGTTGAAACTCACACACTTTAATTGTAGTCGTCGGGAGTATGAAATCATCTAATATCTAAACGTGCATAGCAGTTTGGTTGTTGGTGAAATGCTTTATCAAGAGGGCAAAGAACAAAAAGATAAACCAGAGCATAGCAAATAAAATGCCTGATTTAAAAGCTAAGCTACATTGGCGGCAGCTAGTAATTTGTCAACATACAAACCAAACACCAGATGAATCAGGAAGTGTTTCTCTGTAGTAAGGAAACAAATAGGCAGCATCCAAGTTACCCCGCTAATTCAGATCAAGCAGTAGGAAAGTCCTGAAGGCATTTTCTTGCACCTGAACCATCATCTTGTTAAATGGACAAGCTTTTTTCCTGTATCGATTTCTTGATTTACCAAATTCAGAAACACTTGTACTTGGTGTGGCAAATTTTCTCTGTATCTGTGGTTGTAGATTTCAGGAAAAATTACAAATGCACAAGGTCAGAAAATATGAAATTTGTCTCCCAGCAGATGCAAGAAAATATCATCAAGGACTTTCCTACTACTTGATCTGAATTAGCAGCGGCAACGGAATGTATAGGTAACTTGGGCACACGACCTATCTGTTTCCTTACTACAGAGAAACACTTTGTGATTAAAGAAAAGGCCTTTCCGAATTTGGTAAACCAAGTAATTAGCCACATCATTATCATTACTGATGCAGGAAAAAACTTGCCCTTTTAACAAGATGATGATTCAGGTGTCAAAGAAACTATTTAAGGATGTAAATGTATAGAAAGATTTAAAAGGTGATATAGACCAGCCAACTCATGCAGCTGTGCAGGTTCTAAAAGGTGTATGCTTTGGCTCATCAAAAGGTTCCAATGCATGCTACACAGGAAAAGTCTGAAAGTTGCACTGGGTTTCTCCGGAGAACCTTCCTTGTGTTAATCTTGTCACGAAGAAGTAACCAAGTCAGCCCCTTTAAACTTGGGTATAGAAAAGGAGGACCAAATAAGACAATATGATACGAAGGATCCTCCTCGACCATATACAAGAGAATGTTGTAGGCAGAGCTAACAGAGAAACCCAATTAATACTCACCTCAAAATCACCTGGCCCCTCCTAGATGCATCTTACCACCTCTGAGAGTGCTATGGTTCCTACAAAAAAAACTGTCTTGAAAAAGAGAGGCCAAGTGAAGGTGAGGGAAAAATATCTGTAAATCGTTATAAAAAGCAGGGGAGATTTGCCATTTTAGTAATAAACTACGATACCACCTATTATGTCATAAGGACACATCTGTTCTACAAAGTTTTAGGCAAATGGTGACCAATCAAAAAATCATGGATGAACTAGACACTTCCCAAGGTATGACAATACAGAACCACCAGCTCCCAGGTTTGGGCAGAAAAATATGCTCTCGATATAAGACTTCACCAGGAAGAATGCAAGGGAATGAGGAAAAGCCATCACCATTGGCACAGCAAGGCCAAATTGTACTGTTGCAAGTCAAGAATACCAAGGCCCCATCGAAGATGGCTGACATGCAAAACTAAGCAATGAGATTCCAAAACCCAGAAAGCTGGCTTGCACCAACACTGCCAAAAGAAATTCCTCTTCGTGCAGTATAGTTTTACCAGTACCCAGGCTGGAAGCTGATAAACTGAACATGAGCATGGATGCAAATCAAGTTGGTCAGTATGCTATGGCTTGGATCTTGTTATGGATTGAATATTTAGCAACTCTTGTACCTTGATATTATGGCTTTGCTTGCTGCCATAATCTGTATGCTGATTTTGATAGTTCCATCTTTCAATGGCAGAAGGCTGCGGCATGTTGCTTAACCTTTTTGGCTTTGCCTGACACCAGTAATCAGGTTGATAAGAGAAAAGGTTTAAGATTTATAAGGAAAAAAATTAACTTCTCCAAAGTAAAGTCCAATCAGCACTAGAAGCAAACTTTCTTTGCTTAGAGTTGGTGCAATGTTTGATGCAAAATAAAAAAGAAAAAAAGTTCTCCTGTGCTTCAAGAAATAAACTGAAGTTATTTCTTCCTAAATGATTACTCTGGAAATTACTATAAACTTCCAAATAAATATAACAGGTTAATGCCCTCTATGAGTATGTGTAATTTTGTTCTTATCCACTCTAATGGGCAGGAAAAAGCAGATCAAATTACCAGATGTCAATGCTACAGTGACTAACCTGGTGCATAATATTGTGCTGTCAACAAGCTGTACATGGATGTGAATTTATAAAGGATAATGCAGCTTTACAAAGGCTAGATAACTAATTAAAGGTTGGCATTACTGGCATTGTCAAAACAAAGTTCAGAAGATTGTGTTAATAATCATCTTAAAAACAAAAATAGATAAAAGAACATGCAAAGTCATCACTAAAATATAATATTTATGGAGTGTTTGCATATAATAATTGATAAGAGTTAACTTAAATATGATCTTTACCTTGACAGAATCTCATACAAATCAATTATGAAAGAGTTCCTCTTTGATTACTGCACTGACAAGTATATTCCATGTAATGTAAGTTGGTACTATGCCATTGCTCAAGGCGTCGCCCAACAACTGGATGGCTTCAGATGTCTTGTTATATGAACAAAGACCTTTGAAAGCTGTGTTGTAACTGATAATATCAGGTTTCAGTCCAACTTTTAGCATTTCAACCCAAATTGATGATGCCTTTTCATATTTGCCCCATTTGTAAAGTCCATCCATGATTGTATTGTATGTGACCAAGGTAGGGATGCAGTCTCTTTGTTTCATCTCAGAATGAACACATAAGGCTTCTTCCATTTTCCCAGCAGAACACAGACCGTGTATGATAACATTGTGCACAATTTCATCAGCATTGCGTCCAGCGTGCAAGACCTTATTCCATATATCAAGAGCAGCATCAAGCTTTTTATCACGGCAAAGTCCATCTATCAATGAGCTGTATGTTACTTGATCCAACTTGAATCCTTTTCCCATCATTTCCTTTGTAAGTAAGTAAGCTTCATGGTACATTTCAGTTTTACAAAGACCACTGATAAGGGTGTTGTAGGTCACAACTGTCGGTGCGCAACCAATATTGTTCATCTGTTTGAAAAATTGGAAAGCCTCTGAGAAATTTGATACTCTGCAGAAGCCATTTATGAGGGCATTGCAGGTATGTGAGTTTGGTCTGCAACCAAATGTATTCATCTGATCATAAATGGAAAGAGCTTCATCTATTCTCTTGTGTTTACAGAGAGCATCTATCATAGAAGTATATGAAAATACATCGATGTTATTTTTTTTACTTTCTTGGGCGCTCTTCAACACCTCCAATGCCTTCCCAACGTACCCCTTCTCACACAACCCGTGTATTAAAACCCCATATGTCACCGAGTCAGGTTCTAAATTATTATCCTGCTGCTGCAGTTGCTCCCAAAAGACGAGAGCTTCTTCTGCCCAGCCGATTTCAAACAGACCTCTGATCAGTATGTTATAGCTGACAACGTTATGTTTGTAATCTCTTTCCATTGATTCCCACATTTTAAAAGAATCCTCCAACCTCCCTGCTTTGGAGAAGCCATCAAGTAATGCATTGCATATGACAGTGTCAAGAATCAGTCCATTTTTTATCATCTGCGCATATAATAGTGATGCTCCATCAACATTTCCAGACTCGCATAACCTATGAATCAAAATTCCGTAGGTGAAGGTATCAGGAGAATGGCCATTTTTTAACATTCTATTCCACATCTCCATCGCCTCTTTGTACTTGCCAAGCTTGCACAAACCGTTGAGCAACGCATTATAGGTAGCAACGTTAGGGCTAATTCTCTTATCCGTCACCAGCCTCTCCCAAATCGCCATTGCCTTGTCAAATTCAGCCCTTTTCAAGAACCCGTCAATGAGCACATTGTAGCAAACGATATCTGGAGCCACCTTCCTCTCGGACATTTCATCGAACAACTCAACTGCCTTGGTAAAATCTCCGCTTTTGACATATGCATGCATAATCGTGCTGTACGTGACGAGGTCTGGCTCGATGCCCCGGAATCGGATAATTTGGAAGAGTTCCCACGCCCGGTCGAGTTGCTCCCGAGCACAGAGGCCCCGGATGAGGATGTTGTAACTTTGAAGATTGGGAGGAACCCGCGCGTCAGTGGAGAAGAAGGCGAAGAAGGACTCGGCCTGCTCCCAACGCTCGGCGCGGACGAAAGCATCGAGGAGGGCATTATGGGAGCGAACGCCGGGGTTGCAGCGGAAAATGCCGTGGAGGGCCCGAAAGGTGCGCAGGGCCTCGTCGGGCATTAGGGCGCGAGAGAAGGCCTTGAGGGCCGTGACGGCTACGGTCTCGGAGAAGCTGGGACGACGAGGGTGGTGACTGAGAAAACGGAGAAGGCGGGGGAGGTGGGAGGGAGCGGAAGCGGAGAGGGCGCGGAGGAGGCCGAAGAGGAGGGAATTGGAGGGGGAGGATAACGGGTAGTGGGCCGCGAGGGAGTCAAGGTGGGAGAGGGCTGAAACGGGATCTTTTTGAGCTTTGAGCTCGATGAGCTCGAGAAGGTGGCGGAGGCGCGGAACGCCGGGAGGAGGCGCCGCCCCCATAGATACACCGCCACCCGCTCTACTTCGCAGTGAGTCTATTCGACAGGTTTAAATAGTTCGACGGAAAGGTCACACTTTTCAAAATAGTCTGATGGTCCTAAATGTCCCCATTAGTTGGAGATAGATTACGGTAAATCATTTCGATTCAAACGGACACTAAACGTTTCCATTCCAAAATAATCTCCTATTTATTAAAAAAAAAAAAAAAAACGGTCCCCATAGTTTAAAAATTCTTATCATTTTATCCTAACAAATTATTTAACGAAACGTTATTCCACCAAAGATAATGGCATAATTCCACGGACAAAGTCGGATAGCTAGTGCAATGTAAAATTGCAAAAGTGAATAAAGATTAATCTTTACTACTGAATGAAAATATCAACAGAATATTGGTTCTCTACTGAGTCCAGACGTCGATATGACCAAAGGTCAATTGTGATTTACTTTCTCTCTTCTGTAAAGGTGAGAGATTTCACCCTTTTGCAAAGGTAATAACTGTACGATGTTATTTTATTGAAGAGCAACATTGTGTTAGTCCAATCAGCTCAGGTTATGGTTGACTGTACTCGAGTTGAGCTCGAGTTGAATTTTGATATTTGACAACGTGATGTTGGTCAACATGCTTAATAATGTGATTTGACCATAGGTATAAAAGGAGAAAGTCCAAGTTTAACTTGACATTTGGAGAAGTCCAAGTATGAATACTTGATATGGAAAGTTCAACATAGTATTGGCAAAAGAAAAGTCCAAGGGCGAAGTTTTGGCAAGGGAAAGTCCAAGTTACAACTTTGCAAAGAAAGTCCAACATGAATTGACAAAGAAAAATCCAAGTTGCAATTTGACAAAGGAAAAGACAAAGTGTAAAGTCTTGGCCACATAAGTATAAGTGTGTAGTCTTGGTAGTGGACACCCAATAGTATGATTAGGTCGATGGAAGTACTTGAAAGCTAGCGCATGGAGACATGAGATTGATGGAAGCAGTTAGAAGACTGAGGTCTAAACTTAGGGGTGTCACAAGTGTGAAGGGATCACATTTAGAGTGTAAACCTCAAATTTGAGGTTTACCAGTCGATTGGTGATGGACACTAGTCAACTGGTCTCGAGTGTTTGACACTCGGGAAGTTCGACTAAATCAACTCAAGCTTAGTTTCTGCAGTCGACTGATATTAGAGGCCAGTCGATTGATCAGTCAACTAGTGTGTAGTCCAGTTGACTGGTTAAGTTTGGCTAGAGCACAGAAGTTCAGTTAATCGACTGGGAAGTCGACTAAGAGGCTACCAGTTAACTGGTGATGGACACCAGTCAACTGCCCTCACTTATCATATATGGATAGAGCCGTTGTAGAGCCGTTGTCTCTCAACGGATACAATGTCAGTTGATTGGTGAGTAAGGTCAGTCGACTGGTGATAGATTTTCAGCCCAAGAAGATTCTATTTAAGGAGAGGTCGTGGGAAGAAGACAATGCTGATTCTCGGGGAACTTGGAAGGGAAAAATTGTTGCTTTTCAAAGCTTCAAAGCCATCCAAAATATCGTGAGCT
>JBAMHZ010000043.1:3707136-3718146 GCA_037177395.1 Alpinia galanga | reverse complement strand
ATTCCTTAATGGAGATATTGAGAAAACTATATACATGGTGCAACTAAAGAACTTTGAATATAATGATTCAAAGCACCTAGTACGTAAGTTAAAGAAGTTCATTTATGATTTGAAATAGGCATCTCATCAGTGGTATAAAAAATTTGATCAAATGGTTACTTTATTTGGTTTTAAGGAGATTCCAATTTATCAATACATATATATCAAGTTCAGTGGGGGCAAGTTTGTAATACTTGTCTTGTATTTGGATGACATCTTATTGGCAAGCAATTGTAAACAATTACTACATGAAACCAAGTCATTTCTATTAGATAAATTTGAAATGAAAGATCTTGGTGAAGTATCCTTTGTATTAGGCATACAAATCATGATAGATTCAAGGGTATACTTGTATTATTACAAAAGACCTATATTAAAAAGGTGCTTATACAATATGACATGTAAAATTATACACCTAGGGATACAACTATATTTAGAGGTGATAAGTTTAGCTTGCAACAATATTCACAACGTGAATTTGAAATAAATGAGATTAAAAAACTTTCTTATACATCGACAGTAGAAAATCTCATGTATGCTTAGGTGTGTATGTGTCTGGATATTGCATACATTGTTGAAAAATTAGGCAGATATCTAAGTAACTATGGACTGTGCATTGAAAAGTCATAGAGAGAGTAATGTTGTATCTACAAAGAACCAAAGAACTCATGCTCACATATCATAGATCTATTCAGTTAGAAGCGATTGGATATTCAGATTTTGATTTTGCTAGATGCTTAGATAGCATGAGGTCCACCTTAGGTTTTATCTATATATTCGCTGGGGGAGCTATATCATGGAAAAGTGTCAAACAGACACTTATAGTGGCTTCCACCATTGAGGTAAAATTAATAGCCTACTTTGAAGCATCAAGTCACAAAATATGATTACGGAATTTTTTCACAACATTGTAGATAATCGATGATATTGACAGACCATTTAAAATTTTTTATGATAATAAAGTTGCAAAACTTTATTCCAAGAACAATCGTAGCTCATCGAAGCCAAAGCACATCAACATTAAATACTTGGGGGTTAAGGAAAGAGTTCAGAGTGGTTAATAATGATAGAACATATTCAGATATATTCAATGCTAGCAGATTCACTCACTAAGGGACTGTTATCCTAGATGTTTCATCAGTTGTACTATATATGGGAGTTTTTCATATGGATTTAGTAAGAGTCAGTATATATTTGTTATTTTGGATGCTCTATATATATAATGGACATATGTAAATTTTTTCATTACCATACGAAATAAAGTTTCTTTTACATGTGTATTTATTGACACTCTGAATAAAAACATCATAATTTACTTATGCAGTTTGTATATGTTGATTATAAATGTAATGTAGGACTCAGTATTGATTTATAAGGTTATCATAGTTTGCTAATGCAGTTTAACATATAATGATTGCAAACGTAATCAAGATATGGTTTTAGATCATAAGGAAGATCAATTGAAAATAGATATGTATATATCACATTTTATGCATTTCTAATACTACACATCCACATATTGGTATTGTGATTACTGATGGATCTTATTACTGATCATATATAAAGTAGTTATAATCACTTTAGTCTTATACTAATGAAGTTGATGGACTAGATTATTTTAGCCCAAAATGATATGATTAAGTCAATTAAAGAATTTCGATCACATGTTACATACATAATCATATATAGTCCAAGTGGGAGATTGCTGGTGGTGTGCTTACATGTGATTACCATAACACATCTGATTTTGTTGTATTGGTTCAAACACAATTAAATGATCTAATTATAGTTTTATGGTCGTGGAGTTAAATTTATTTGATGTAGATCCATAATGTGTAGAATCCTTTAATTTGTACGGTTAGTATTGATAGGTTGTTAACATGTTAAGATTGGCTCTATATATAAAGTGTGATTCTTGTAGAAGAGAAGGTTAAACAACTATCTTTTTTTTCCTATTGGATATAGCATACTCAAGCCTTGTGTGGTTGTTTTGGTATTGAATTTTTAGTTTCTCAACGATGTCTTTGAATTTAGATATGAATTTATTATTTTGTTTATATTTCTTTTATATTTTATATTCATATATCATTGTAGATATGATGATAAAATTCTATATTTTTGAATCGTTTAATTTATTTTTATTTGTATTTTTATTTTTAAAATTATATATAAATATATAATCTATTGACGAATTGAAAAACACCTTTTGCATCACGCCGGGTTCATGATCTCGTTGCCTGCTGTAATGTGTTTAACTGTGTCGCAGGCAATTCAGTCCATTCGCACGGGCGTGAAAAATTGTTCGTGTGTACCATCCATCGACATGGCCACCTTCCACGTTACTTAAGAATGAACAGCCTATAACTGTTCTCTCATCATATTTTTTTTTCCTTTTTTTCAAAATCAGTACAAAGATGAGACCTTCCAAGTCCTAGACACTTTAATGCAATGACTCAATAGCCGACACAAAGACTAGGTCCAAGTCTCTGAGTCTCCATGGACACACGAAAGCAATCTCCTAAGACATTCTTCTGTTATATATAGATATTATCAGGGTAGTCACTCTTTTAACACCATGGATGCCATTAGAGGCCCTCGATCCATGCCAATTTTCTTTGCTCTCCTCTTCCTGCTCTTCCATGCAAGAGAGTTCAGTTGCTGCCACGACATGGAAAGGCAGTCGCTCTTGAAGTTCAAAAGAGGAATCACTGAGGACCCTGCAGGCCGATTGTCCTCTTGGGTCGGCAAGGACTGCTGCTCATGGCAAGGAGTTGGATGCAATGACTCCACTGGGCACGTTATCCACCTGAGCCTCCGAAACACAGATAACGATGACTTCAGCTTGCAAGGCGAGATCAGTCCTTCCTTAGCTGCCCTTGAGCACCTCACCTACTTAGATCTTAGTTCTAATGGCTTTGAAGGTCCCCTTCCTGCATTCATGCATTCATTTCATAACTTGAGGTACCTTAATCTCTCTACTTTGTATCTCGAAGGGCCGATTCCTCACCAACTTGGGAATCTGTGCAACTTACGCGTCCTTGATCTCTCATTCAATTCATTGCTCCTTGACAACTCGCGGTGGCTTTCGAGGCTTACCTCCTTGCAGCACCTCGACTTGAGCTATATCAGCTTCGCGAGAGGGGTACAATGGCTGCAAGCACTGAACAAGCTCCCTTCCCTCGTCAAACTACGACTGTTTAAGTGCATTATTCCAGATATCCCCCTCTTCCTTCCTCATCTCAATTTTACTTCTCTCACCACACTTGATCTTTCGTATACCTATTTCAATTCTACTCTTCCTGGGTGGTTGCACAATTTGACTAGCTTGGAATTTCTCTACCTTGAAGAAAACTACTTTGCTATTCCTTTTCCAAATGCTATCAAGAATAAGGTCTTTCTGAAAGAAGTTAACCTTTCCGGTAATCATTTCATTCATGGTGAGCCTTCAGTGAGATTAGAGGACCACTGTCAGCTACAAGTACTTTCTTTATCCTGGATGAACATTACCGGCAACTTAAACCAATTTGAAGGACCTCTTAGTGGATGTATCAGGAACAGTTTGAGGAATCTGGACCTCGGTGGCAACCAATTGAATGGCAGTTTGCCGGAATGGCTAGGAGAATTCAAGAATTTGGAGTCTCTTATCCTCTACTCAAACTCATTCTCAGGTCCAGTGCCAACTAATCTTGGTTTGCTCTCCTCCCTCCAGAACTTAATGCTCTCGGATAACCAATTGAAGGGCAGTGTCCCAGAGAGCCTTGGTGGCCTTTCAAGCCTTTCTTACTTGGATCTTCGAACCAACTCTTTGGAGGGTTTGGTATCTGAAAAGCATTTTGCTAACATGACAAAGTTGAGGTATCTGGACCTGAGATATAACTCTTTGGCTGTGAAAGTGAGATCAGACTGGGTTGCTCCTTTTCAGTTGGAGAATATTCTTCTGGGTTCTTGCAAACTGGGACCTCGGTTTCCCAGCTGGCTGATGACCCAGGTTAATTATTCTTGGCTCGACTTGTCTTACACAGGGATTTCGGATGCTGTGCCACACTGGTTCTGGAAGCTATCATCTAACTTTGGGCATTTGGATCTATCACACAATGAGTTAAAAGGTATGGTTCCAAATATGATGCAGATTAACCATACTTCGCCATTGTCGATTGACTTGAACTCCAATTCCTTTGAGGGTCCTGTGCCTCTTTTTCCTTCAAATTTGGAGACCTTGGATCTGTCAAATAATTCCTTTTCAGGTCCAGTGCCCTCATCTATATGCAGAATGACAAAATTGCTTGCTGTTGACCTATCGGGAAATCATCTCTCAAAAGAGTTGCCTAATTGCTGGCAAGATCTAACAGATTTGGTAGTTTTCGACATTTCAAGCAACAATCTCACTGGAGTGCTACCTAGCTCAGTTTGTTCCATAAAAGGTCTGCTGTCTCTACACTTGGAAAACAACAACATGAATGGGAATTTACCCATGTCCATGAAGAACCTGACAGAACTCATAACACTTGATCTTGGAAGCAATGAGTTCACAGGAGGTATTCCTTCCTGGATTGGAAATCGACTGCCACATCTCAAGATTCTCATCCTTCGATCGAATAGGTTCCATGGCCATATTCCACCTGAGCTGTCAAATCTCTCTTCTCTTCAGATATTGGATCTGTCTCACAATAGTTTCTTAGGAACTATACCTCCAACATTTGGCAACTTCAGCTCCATCAGAATATCTCCCAAGGGACTGGGGGAGTTGGACGCTATGGGCTCTTGCAAGGAGACCATTTGGTTGGTAACTAAAAACCGAGAGAACTACTATGACAAATTGCTTTCGATGATGACAACCTTGGACATTTCAGATAACAACCTGTCCGGCCAAATTCCTGAAGAACTCACCCCACTTTACGGCTTATGGAACTTGAATTTGTCAGGAAATCATCTTACCGGAGAGATCACTCACAAGTTCAGTCAGTTAATCGATCTGGAGTCTTTAGACCTGTCGAGAAACCAGCTCTCAGGTTCCATTCCACCAGCATTGTCCAATTTGAGCTTTCTGAGCCACTTCAATGTGTCCTACAACAACCTGACAGGGAGGATTCCATCAGGAAACCAACTGAATACCTTCACTGATCCATCTACATTTATGGGCAACCCGTATCTTTGTGGCTTTCCTTTAAACAACTCTTGCGACAAGGGAGTAACTGATGAGCCAGCTTACAAGAATGAGATCGTGACACACAATTACGATGCGATTTGGATGTATGTCAGCACGGTGCTAGGATTTGTCCTTGGATTCTGGGTAGTCTGGGGGGTCCTCTTGTTCAGTGAGGCTTCGAGGCATTCATATTTCCGTGCTGTGGATGACTTCTTTGATTATGTGTATGTTTCTGCCATCTTAAACTTCAGATTGATTAAAAGGAAGGTCTTGAGCAGAAAACAAAGTGCCGCTTAGTTGCTTTGTAGCTTTGTGCAAGTGTCTATTTTAATTAAAGGTGAAAATGAGTGGTTTTAAAAATGTCCATGTTCAACGTGCGCTTAAGTAAGCTGTAATATAATGGAATGTATAATATAATAGAATTAATATTATATTATTATATTTGGTTAATATTTGTAATGCAATTTTTGATTATAAGAGTAATTACATTCTTTTATTTGATATTCATTTTTACCGTACATCATCGATCGTCGATTGCTGCTGATCACGATTAGCCATCGGTCATCGTGGGTCGCCGATCGCCACTGGTCATTGTTGGCGGTCAACGGGCTGTGAGCGGCCGGCGGCGGGCAGGCAAGTGGCGACCAGCAACTGACCATCGGTGGCCAGCCGACGACCGGCGGCTGCAATCAGTGGTCTTTGGTCGTCGACCGTCAACGTTGTTTGTGTTGCCCTTGTAATGTAACCTGAATTATATTAGTTTTAGTCCATGCATAATTCAGATTATAAAGTTTTTCATATTTTATAATCCAAATTATATTACGATATTAAAATCATACCAAATAAATGAATCTATCTTATAATATAATTTGAATTACATTACAACACATATTACAATGTTTCAAATGCATTCTAAAAGTAATTGAGTTTGTGAATGAGATAATTGTTATATTATATAGTTACTGGTTAGTGAACGAGCAATTAGTGGTTAGATTTAATGAATTAGTGATTAAGTTATGTATTAGCCTATAAACATGCAGTTTATTTATCACCAAAAAGTAATTTAGAAAATTTCTTTATTTGTCTTCCACCGTTTATTATTGAGCATTATCCTTTTGTTGTTATTATTATTTTCTAACATTAATATTAGAGCAGGAGAGTCAAAACTTAAAAGTTTTGTATAATCAATCATCCTTTGGTTTAATGGTCATCATGATCATTAAAAATGCTCATGAAAAATTCCAGGCACTTCGTTCAAAGTTCGAAATGCTCTGAATGAAATTAGAAGAATCAATTACATATTATTTTTTATAAACCATGACAATCGTCAACAAAATGTGAATTCTTGATGACAAAATAGAGGATGTTATCGTTGTCGAAAAAACACGATCTGTGAGACTATGACACCAAAATTTATTTTTGTTGACTGCTCTATTGAAAAAGCGAATGATGTAAATCTACTTTGAATTGATAAATTACAAAGTTCATTGTTGGTTCATGAGCAAAAAATTAATCAACATGAAAAAGAGGGCTTTATCAGAAAATCACTTTATAAATGACAAAGATGATAGAGAACAAAAAAGAGATAGAGGTCGAGATAGAGGAAGTAGAAACAACAATGATCGTGGGAACTAAACTTGACAAATCTGAACATGACACAAAACACGACACAATCCATTTTTTTTTTAATCTAGATCGTATATTTTCGGATTCATGTCCATTTCATGTCTATCTGTTAAACACGTAAAAATTTCGTATCAGATTAATGTCTTATCTCCTGACCCATTAGATCTGCTACACTCGTTTACCTTTTTTTACTTAAAAATATATATATGCATGAAAAAAACACTAAAAGTCTAGCCCAATTAAGTCCAATCCAGTTTTTTATGCCTAATCTCATATATGTTTTTTTTTTGTACTTATGGACTATAAGAATTATTAATTTTTTATAAGTTCAATTGCTTGAGTTATTACATTATCGTGTACTTATGGATCTTTTTGTGTCTGTTGGTTTGGATCATGTCTAGTAATCAGTTTTATACGTTGCTTAAATTATTGCATTTTCATGTAATTATGAGTTTTTTTTCGTATTTATTGGTTTGAATTATATCTTGCAATCCGTTTTACACGTATTTTTTTGTGTCTAACGGATCATATTGTATCTATCTAAAACTAAGTGGTTCGTGTTCAGATTAAACCCATTGACATGAAAATTTAAATGGATCAGATATAGATTAATATCTAGACATAAATCTGATCTGTTATCCAATTTGTCAGGTATAGTGGGAACCACTAACAATTTACAGTAGCTTATACATCACAACAAAATGATATACGTGAGTAGAAGAATCACTTTATTATGAATATGGTATAAAGCTTCTAACATCTAATGGAATTTCCAAAAAAAAAATTGGCCAGGAGCAATTAATTAGATCATCCGAGAATAGAAATCTCACATTATTTGTTCAAAATATGATGTTAGAGAAAGCAGAGTGGAAGAATATCTAATGTTAATCTTTTTTAAATTATTGAATGTATTATCTATGGTCATGTTCCAGATGAAAGGAGAAAGAAGTTGAACAACAAAGGTGAAAAGTATTTTTTTTTATGAGTAGTAAATTAAAGGCTTATAAATTATACAATCCTCATACTAAGAAAATTATTATTATCCATGGTGTAGAATTTGATTTTAAAAAAAACTATTTGAAAATGAAATCAAAATAGTGTTAAAGAAATTATTCTTCTAATTTTGATGATGAGAAATTGTAACAAACTAGACTGATGAATAATATGAAGAAGTCACTCAAAATATTTCTATGGTAAAGAAATAACAAATGAGAGTTATGTCATCTTTCTAAAGAGTAAAAGATAATTAGTGTAAAGTGAATTTACAAAACAAAGCTAAAAGAAAATGATAAGATTGACAAGTCAAGACATGCTTAGTAACAAAGGGCAATAAGCAAAAATTTACTATTGATTATAAAGAAGTATTTGTACTTGTCGTGGGACATAATACAATTAGATTGGTGATAACAATGACAACTCAAAATTTATAATTTACCTTTCAACTGGATATAAAATTAATATTCCTCTATGGAGATTTGAAAGAAGATGTATTTATTGATCAACCTCTTAATTATATTAAATTTGGTAATAAATATAAAATTTATAAATTAAATAAAATTCTCTATGAATTAAAACAAGTCCTAGTATAATCATATAAAGATTTATTTTTTGAAAGAAAGATTTCAAAAATACCCTTTTTAACATACCCTTTTCACTAAGATTGAAGACAAAGGAAAAAATGTTGATAATTTGTTCATATATTGATGATTTGGTATACACTAGAAACGGTACATCTCTTTTTAGAAATTTTAAAAAATTATGATGATTAAATTTGAGATGTCTGATATGATGTATTATTTTTTTAGCATTGAAGTAATACAAACTTCTGTTGGAATTTTTATTTCTCAAAGGAGGTATGTGTAAGTAATCTTGGACAGGTTTCAGATAAAAAATTATAGTCTTGTAAATACTTCATCTAAATTCGGAGTGAAATTGCACAAAGACATTAGAGGGAAAAGGTCAATGTCACTCTTTATAAACAGACAATCAAGAGTTTAATGTACTTAACTGCAACAAGATACGATATAACACATGTTGTAACTGTAAATATGGTTAGTAGGTATATGATTGTGCTACAGAAATATATATCTTGGCTGCAAAGAAATTTTGTTGATACTTACAATGTACTAAAGAGTTTGAACTATTCAAAGGGTGTAATTGTAAATTATAAAATATTGTAGTTTTTTATAAAAATGTCAAAAGCATCAGCTATTTAATTAAAAATATGATGTATTTAATGTTGAAAATAAGAAATTGAGTAGAATGTTGGTGCCTAAAGATTTATATATCTCTATAATAGTATGATATTGTCCACTTTGGACCTAAGTTTTCATGATTTTATTTTTGAGCTTTACTTAAAAGGTCTCATACCAATGGAGATATCTTTTCATCTTATAAGCACATAATTTTTTCCATGTCTTACCAATGTGGGACTTTGATTGTATGCCCAATACTTGATGGGGTTGGGTTTCGTTTCCCATTGATTGCTTGTTCTTGGCGAACCAATCTCTACCCCCGGATTAAAATTTAATTTCTTAAACTAATCCGAATAGAGATATATCACCCAAGCAACCAATTCATCATCGTACTAGTCGATTAGAGTGGTCGCTTGAACAAACTTGTTGTTCAAATAACTTATCTCTTTTCTTCGATTAGCCGTGGAATAGATAATGATTGAAACGCTGGTTTTTGTGTTTATCATCGGGATCAACAATATAAAAATACAAAAACTAAGAATCAAAATAAACAAGATTATACCTCTTGTTTCCCTCTTGATCTTCTATTGTATTCCTAACCTCCTTTTGGACGTCGTGTGGGCGACGATCCTCCAAAAGTTGAAGCCTCCTAGACCACCTTTCTTTCGATCCTTTGTTTGCTTCTAGACGATGGAGAAAACTCTCCCTTCTTCCCTTTCTTGTGACGAACACAAGAACCTCTCCTACTCTCCTGCAGCAGTAGGGCGCAGTAGAGTCGCCAGGAGATAGCAGAAGCTCCCCGAAGCTCGCATAGAAAGATGATTGTTGTGTATGGGGTGGATGTCCTTTCATAAGGCAACTGAGGCGCCTTAGATTATCCAGGGCGCCATAGATTAGGTCAATCCGTTATTAAAATTTCGCAACTGAACCTATCTAGGGCGCCTCAGATAGGTTCAGTTGGTGGGTTTTAGGAAGTTTGGTTCTAGTTCAAGCAAAAACCCTTAACCAAAAGAACCTTAGGTCTAGGCTTGAAGAGGTGTACATAGGCTACAATAGGGACCATGAGGAGGAGTTGAAGGGGTTTTGATTCGATTCCCCATGATTGCTTGTTCTTGGCAAACCAATCTCTGTCCCAGGATTAAAATTTAATTTCTTAAACTAATCCAAATAGAGATATATCACCCAAGCAACCAATTCATCATCATGCTATTTGATTAGAGTGGTCATTTGAACAAACTTGTTGTTTAAGCAATCTATCTCTCTCTTTCGATTAGCCGCGGAATAGATGATGATTGAAGCGCCTGTTTTTGTGTTTATCATCAGGATTAACAATATGAAAATACAAAAACTAAGAATCAAAATTAACAAGATTATACCTCTTGTTTCCCTCTTGATCTTCTATTGTATTCCTAACCTCCTTTTGGACGTCATGTGGGTAATGATCCTCCAAAAGTTGAAGCCTCCTAGACCACCTTTCTTTTGATCCTTTGTTTGCTTCTTGATGATGGAGAAAACTCTCCCTTCTTCCCTTTCTTGTGACGAACACAAGAACCTCTCCTTTTCTCCTGCAGCAGTAGGGTGCAGTAGAGTCGCCAGGAGACAGCAGAAGCTCTCCGAAGCCCACACCGAAAGATGATTGTTGTGTATGGGGTGGATGTCCTTTTATAAGGCAACTGAGGCACCTTAGATTATCCAGGGTGCCTTAGATTAGGTCAATCCGTTATGAAAATTTTGCAACTGAACCTATCTAGGGCGCCTCAGATCGATCTGAGGTGCCTTAGTTGAACTGAGGCCCCTCAGTTCAGCTGAGGCGCCTTAGTTAGGCTGAAAAAGTCATCCTGAGCTATCTGAGGCGCCTTGGACGAATCCAGGGCACCCTCAATCAACTGAGGCGCCCTCCAACAAGTGAGGCACCTCAAGTTGGTGGGTTTTGGGAAGTTTGGTTCTAGTTCAAGCAAAAACCCTTAACCAAAAGAACCTTAGGTCTAGGCTTCATGAGGTGTA
>JBAMHZ010000043.1:3623780-3635153 GCA_037177395.1 Alpinia galanga | reverse complement strand
TTTTAAAAGCCAAATGCAATGTCACGTCGCTCCGCAACTCCTAATAGCGTGTCATGCGTGCCTGCGATCTGCAGTAGACTTCAGCAGCATCGAGGCCACTTAACGGGTTCACTAGCCGAACGACTTTAACGTTTGCCCTCCCCATCCGATCCGCCGGTGGCGCCTAAGCCGCTGTCATCTCGTTGTACACGAACCTGTTTACTTTAAATGATAGAAAAATGTATACAATTAAAAAAGAAAATGAATAAATGTAATTTAAAATATTTATTATTTCTAATTATTCATATTTTTTAATTAAATTGTTTATATGTAGCCAGTATATGTGGATCTTAAGTATTTCGAGTGTGGCTCCGAATGAAATGGACATAATCACTTGTCCCCAGAATCAATATCATCTCCACGTATCCACAAGCTCAGGTGAGGTCGACATTACGGTGCAGCGCAGACATGAGCTTCCGTTACATTTTAGACAAAAAGACTATCCATTGCGTGACCATTATGTCAAGTATAATTATCATCCAAAATAACATTTGAGCTTTTAGAAGGCAATCGAACTTTCACTATACCGATTACAAAAAATTTATAACAAAAAAAAACGTACAGAAAAAGATACAAGGAAAAAAAATAACCTGTACAGGTATTCTCTCCATGACTAAAACCCGTTGGCTTCTTCTGGATCAAGAGCCAACACACACCGTACACAGATGATGAATCGAATTGAAGATACCAAATCTCACTCATAATGCACAACCTGAATCATGGAGAACCCACCTCTATGCAAAAACAAAACCTTTTACGCATGTACATGATATAAAGCTTCCAACAGTTTGGACAAACCAACAGTAGTCCATGAAGTTCATCTTACATTCCAACCGACGAACAGAAGCCCAAGTGATCCAGTCAAAGCGAGTGATTGTTTTCAGATGAAAAAAGTTAGTGATTGCCTTGTCTAAATTGGTAATTTTCTTCATGGCATTCCCTGACAACCTCACTGAGCTCAGGGAAGGTCGACAAAAGCAACAGCTCAAGGAGTTCAAACGCAAAGTGCTTCAAGCAAAAAGGGGACTGTACAGAAGATGGATGGCCATTAATATTTAATTACATGACAACTTAATTCCTTTCTTTACTATTTTCAGTTTTACTCTTCTAAGTCAGATTGTAGGTGTAAGCATATTCTTCTACTTTATCCCTAGAAAGCAAGTACCTGAAGGAAGAAAAATATATCCTGCGCACACTGTTCATATTCCTTTCGGCCAACAAGACTTACAAGAGCAGTTGGTGCTTTCTCTGTTGAAAAAAGATACCGTCCAGCATTATCACAATGTAACCTAGCTCCCAGTAATAACATAGTAGCACACTTCAAAAACACATTAAATTGAAAATGTTGACATGATGAACATACAGATAATAAGCAGTTTAGCTTCTAACTGCTGATGTTAAGAGTGTCTGAAAATTAAGGCAAAGGTAAGCTGTGGATATTTAGCTTTTGTTGCTATTTAGTATTAGTGCATGGTTTGCAAGAACAATTGGTGGTATAAACAAAATAATGAACCTTCCATTCTCAACAACACCATGGGGTTTAAGGTCTCTACGACGTCAGTCAAACACTCAATATTTTGATTTTTACAAAATGGCGACCGTGTATTAGCTAAAATTTTAAAAATAAAAAGTGAGGACCAATATTACCTACTATTAGTTCATGCACAAATTTGGCACGACGATCAGCTTCTACTTGTTGTTCATAAGTCAATGGATTGCTCTTTAGGTTGCTCTGAGTGCCTGGAGTTGAAATGAGTGCAGTAGCTTTTCGTTTAGGATGTTTAGTTATGAAAATCCCATCAGGCCATAGAATCTGCCAAAAATTACAAATTCAAATAAGGATATAGCAACAGTCATGAAAATGATGTTTTCTTGAGGTAAAATGTGTAAGAGCAGCTAATCAGAACCATTTAGAACAATAATATTTGGTCAGACTATGGTGTTTGTGTATAGTACAAGGGTAGAAACATTCAAATATTTCAAGCAATTGGCTCAACTTATCATTTACAATAAACCCATGGTTTTATCTGTTGAGAAAACAACTATAGTTTAAATTGACAAGTGAACAAAACACTTTTTGTTGTTGACATGCATGAGTAGGTTGAAGTACCTGCTCAACACGCTTGATTGCAGAAGCAACCACCACTCCTGTTCTAAGAAGTTGAATTTTCTCAATAAGCCAGTCATCAAAAGCATCACCCATTCCCAACTGTAACAGCTGTTTAGCTATCCAAAATGCTTGCCGCCTACAAGAAAAGCATCACAGTGTGGACAATAAAAGCAAGAATAGAGGTTTGATCATCTAGAAAAAGTAATAACCTTTGTGCTCAACTGACAATATCTAAACACACCTTATCCAACCACCATCCTTCAGTTGGAAAATAACATCTACTAAATTTAGTATGGGAATACTCAAATTTGGCGGTACACACTGCAATAAGAGTAAAAAATGATAGCATATCATAATAAGCAACTGCGAAGAAGTACCAAACCTCATAGCACAACTAGGAACAAACCATATAAAGAATGATAGTGCAAGTACTATAAAATGAGCAAAATGCATATGCATGTGAAAGCACATTGATCTTAGAAAGTCTGGAAAATAAAGGAAATAGTAGTGAAATTGGCATTAGTGAAAAGCAGAAGAGATAAAACATATGCAAACACAAAGAAAGATTGACACATTACTAGTCCAAGTAATCTCCCATGCTACAAATTTGCAATTGGATGATAAACTTATAATAATTCAGAGCAAAAAATTATATAATTGAGCATCAAACTCTTAAAGTCAATATCAATAATAAATGGCTAGCAAGAAACCCACATCAGGAAGAACTATATCTCCAGCATCAAATTACAGCAAGTGGTTAATTTCCATAGTCAAAATGAAATGCTTTTCTATGATTAATGGAAGTACAAACTGGGGATTTAGCTAATTTAAACTTACATGGCAAGCATTCACAAACACTTCCTAATGGACATGCAAAGTTCAAACAACTCTATTGCCCACGTAATTCATACATAAATATCATTCACTTCAAGTATATCTTCCTTCTTAATGTCGAGCGAAATGAAATATTCATCGCGGCCACCTGATTAAAATTTTTGCTAAAGCACAGTGAGGCAACAAGTGTGCATTTCTGATCAGTATACGAAGGAATCATAGAGGAGATTTACGTGTACACTATAACACAGAGTTAATTCCAACTTACTTCAGTAGGAATGTTCAGTGCCCCTCCAGTATCTACAACTTTAGAGCTCTCTTGCAAAGTCTCAACTTCAACTATTGAGACATTTTTTGCCTGGTCAGAAGTATTATTTCTGAGTCTGCTTTCATAATCATTTTCTGAATTGTCATGATATGGATAGTTCTGGTCTCCTCTGCTATTAAGGCCAGGAATTTGCTCCATATGTGATTTTCTCATTCTTAAACCATCAGATTCAGAATAACTACTAGTCATTACTTTAGAACTGTCTTTGATCTCAGAATCAAAATTTTTCTCAGCAGAAGAGAACTGACTACCAATATTTTCAATTGAGTCGAACCTCTTTGCAGTCTTTTCATGTGGTTTATCATCAAGATTAACTGGATAACAGAAACAAGATATGGGTAGGACCAGGACAATGCCAGTCTAAGTCTCAGAAAATGAAAAATTAAAAGATAACCTGATAAAGTTTGAATGACGGAGAGAGAATCAGTAAAACTGTAAGTCTGAAATAGAAACAAGGGGTTTCATCAATCCAACTAATATTAGACATAACAGGATAAAAAATCATATTGGAGTCTGAAATTTGAACCAACCTGTGAATCAATACTGAGGAAATCCCAAACATCAATAGACTCTGATATGCTTGGAATTTTAAGTAACTTCTGAGAGAAGAAAAAGGTGCAGTTAATTAAGGAATTGCATAACTATTTGATGCCAGTATCCAAAATAAAAGAGAGAATGAAGTGAGAGTAGCACCCAGCAAGGAATCTAGTTTCTTGCAATATTGACAAAAAGGTAGGCCATTTGAACAAAAGACCAGCAACTATGTTTAAAGTAGAGATACCACATTAGTTTAAAATAGAATCATTTACTAAGGGGTGATTATGAGATTGTATCAATTTCGGCTACAAGATTGCCCAACGTATAAATGATAGACAAGTCTAGGTGATTCAAATAAAATATTCATTTAAATTAAAACTGATCGGTGAGATAAACTGGTTCGATCTAAAATATTATATTATATTATTTTAAGAGTATCCAAAATACAATGCTATATTTTGTGTAATCTTATCAGTTCAAGTACACCTAGTTCGTTTTGCACTAGTCACAATGAGACTAGACTAATAAAAGCCTAAGAAAAAGAGACCGCTCACCCTATTGTTTAATTTCCTCAATCAGTGATACAATTTTAATCTCATTTCTTTACTAGAAGGACCTTTGAGGCACACAACCCTACGAAATTGCCAAATAAGATGTGAGATTACTGATTATGGCACCATGTCTTGCTGGTGTTCTGCCACTGCATTATATCTTCTTTGTCATTTGTATACGTGAGAATGAAAGAAAGTGCAAAGAGCAGTTGTGCCACAGTAAGCCACTTTCCTTGCTACATGTTGCAAAGTACTTGGAATCATGATGTCAATTTTAAAATTTAAAAAATAGGTTCACATTGCATGGATCTAGGCAAGCTGATTGTGTTTGTCTTGAATGCAACTATCACAAAACATTAGTTTACAAAGAATTCTACAAGATTGAAAGACTTTACACCTGAAGTGATATGTAAGGGTGGTGTATCTAGTCACAGATCAGCTTTTGCATCAAAATGCAGTCCAAATGAAAAGAGTATCAGATGAATGGAAGTAAATTAAACCAAGCCAGAAGGACTTCACCACAACTGTGTTTAATGATTAGCATACCTTCAAATATATATCAAGAAGTTTACATCTTTCCCGAACCACAGGGAGATCCAGCCCAGATGATAGAAAATGCTTGGGTGGCAAATGTAAGTTATACTCTGGAAACTCTTTTAGATGTCGATGTAGCTCCTCAAAATGACGGTACCTAATGAGAAAACCAAAGAAAAAGAAAAAAAAACATAAAAGTAAGAAGATAAAGAAGAAAAGAGTCACAATAACCACATAGGAAAACGAAACTAAAAGATTCAGAAAATTTTCCAACTGAATGCCATATAGCCTCATTAATCCAACCTTCTTTTAATGAACCAGCTATTGTTATTTGCATCAGTCACCGAAATGGAATATACAGCAAATGTTACTGAACCACTTTTTACAATATTGGCACCTAGTACCTGTAAGACTGCATGCCTTAGCACACTACATACAGTGAAACAAATAAAATTATGATAAAAAATAAGTTAATTCCTACAAATGTATTGGAAGTACCTCGCATCTCAACTTCAAAAACGTATCGGCCAAAACAAGGATATCATGAGACTTCATAGACGAATAAGAAGACTCAGTTGAAACAGAAGACAAAGCTGTAGCCCCACTATTGATTCTACCCCTAGCTTCTGTGTCTGAGTCGTCAGTCATTTCAAGTGTTCTAGTATCATTTTTTGAGTCCTTGAGTATGTCATGGCCATCGGCCAACAAAAATGATGTTCTTTCAACCTCCTGCCACAGTGGGATCTTTTGATTGCTTGACCTAGATCTTTTTCTTACTGACAATGTTCTTGATGTCCGACGATGATGAATATGAACTTTACCACTTCTCTTTGCTCCATGAGTTTCAGTTGCTTCAAGAGGATGCCGTATACTTGAAGAAACAGCATCCTTCTTGTTTTTGCTTTCCCATACTTTTGTACCTGGAGAACCAAGACCTGTTACAGTACTGCTTTCATCGTCCGTTGTATAGGAACTTACACTTTCTGATTTAGTCTCTTCATGGTTTGTATGTTCTATTCTTTCTTCAAATGATGGATCTGAATGGTTAGAGTCATTACAATCTGTCTCAGGCAAACTTTCCAGCTGGGAGGAATTGGGGAATTTCTTGGATATGTCACTTGTGTATATTTTGCTTTCAATAGGCTCAGAATGAGTGATAGATGAACTTTGTGCAACTGATTTTCCTAATTTACTTGCTTCTTTCTTTTTATAGTTTTGTCCCTTTGCCCAAAGATTATCCAAATGTTCTGGTGCAAGAGCTTGTGTCTTTCTTCTTGAAAGAATGTCCAACATCTGTGCCCACTCACTCGCATATGCACCAGGTTTCTTCTCATCCATACCTTGAGAATACAATAGCAAAGTGTCTTTTGAGTTAGAATCCTTAGCTTTGTCGAGGACATAGTCTAACGAAACAGGAAAATTATTATGATTCCTTGGTATGACAATCGAACCAGACTTAGACCCAGAGTCATTTTCCTTCCCAGTGTAACGCATTCCATTAATTATGCCACTCTCATGTGAACCAGTCTTCTGATTGTCATTTTTTAACCGTACAAGTTCAAGACCTGGACTTGAGTGATCCAGTGAACATGAAGTTTGATCATCAGAAGGTACTGAATGTGGTCTCCGCATGATTATTGGTGCTTCTTCAGCTGATGGTGCAAATTTCTTATTAACGTTATTGGCACGAGATAAAACCAAAGACTCGATTCTTTCATTTATGAACCTGACATCCAGATGGAACCCACATACTATTATTAGGTTAATTCACCAGAATGCCATGAAAGTGGTTATACAGGAAACAAGCAACTACCTTGGATTAACTAGGTTCAAAACTGGCCTGATCACAGTGCAAGCAAGAAGCTCTCTAACTGTGTGGCGAAAGTATGAGCAATTTAAATCTTCTGGCTTGAAAACTATAAACATAATTCCATGAACCAAATTCTGCAAAACCTGGAATTCGGTGAAGAACATCAAAACTATTACAAAACAACTAATGAAGGATTCTTCTAAGAAAATCAATGTTTTTAAACGAGCAGGTTCAACTTGTTAAACCAGAGAATGAAGGTCAATCTGATTCCTAATACAGTTGGATTACTCTGTTTCAACCAATTTTTTGACTGGTTCAAATTGAAAAACCACAACCTGGGGGCTGAACCCAACCAAGATTTGAAAACACTGACAAAGATTACAAGCCCTGTCTAAAATAAAGATCAGCGATCCTTTTCAAAAGTTGAAACCTGAATCTTACAAACCTAACCATGAGATGCTCATTTAATGTGATGTGACAAGTAGGAACTTGTAAAGCAATGTTGTATTATGTGATGCCAATATATAAGCTCATACTCCTGCTGTGCTATATCAGAGAGAAAAAGTAACAGATTGAGGAAACTAGAATGATATAACTTTGGTAGTAATTTTTATACAGTAGAATTAATTAAATATGATATAAAACAATTTATGTGAACCCTGGATAATGTCTGGCGACTTTGGCAATAAATGCAACAGTAAGAAGGACACACAGTTCCTGAGAAATACCATAGATTCCCTAGGTAAAAGACCAATTCTATGCAGAATAAGTGAAGCCCAACAGCATGTAAAGTAACGAATCAGAAATCTTGTAGCTACAAATTGATAAAGAGGAGTAAAGCTTGATTTGATATCGCAAACTATAAGAAAAGTCAAAATTAAGACAGGTCAAAAACTTTTAATTCCCCATGCACTGACATCGGCAAACCTCAACACAATTACTCCAAAACATCTTTATACAAGCAATCAGAAAGTGAAGGAGTGCATGGAAATATTTGACAAATTCTAACTTTGATCAGTTAGACAAATTAAAATTTGAGAGAAAGTTGACTAAAACCAGAACAAGTGCAAGAAGCAGCAGAACTTGGGGTGCTAACGAATGCTAATAAGCAACAAGATAAAATAATTTTCACTGCCACCAATAGTCAATGCCAACTTTGCATGGTGGTCAAAAAATTTTAAATACCAAAAGCATTTTTAGATAACATACAACCTTGTGCTCAGCTTCTGCAGAGAATAATGCTGGATGTAATTTATTGTCAGCGGCTAGAACTAATTTAATTTGTATATCTCGTTGGTCATATGGCATATTCTTAATTTCCTGCCTCCCAATCTTAGACTGGCTATAACGGTAAAGCTCCAAATGATCACGAAGTAGATTGACAACATCCCTGAAATGCTAATACCATACTTAGATATGATAATAAAGATTTGGTAAATATATTTCAAATGTTAATCTATACCTGGTCAAAAGATCAATAAGATTTACATCTCTTGCCCGGGAAGATATTTCTCCAATGACCCCAGTGATGATTTCAACTAATTCTTCCGGACCATCTCTGTCACGTGTTATACGTGAGTACCAAAGATCAATCACCCACTCAGAAACTAGGTGTCTTGTGAATTGCTCTATTGCTACTTCAACTATGGGCGAATTCACCTTCTTTCTCCAGTCTGATTTCCCAAGGGGAAACTTGAGTACTTCGACAGGTATATTTTGAGGAGATTTGCTGATAATTGAAATTTTATTCGGTGTAGGCTTTCTTTGGATATCGAGTTCATGTGATAAGTAAAGAGAAAAAATGATTACAGCAGCAGCAGCCGGCAAGTTAACCCAAACTGAAGAGCTGGTTACTGAAAAGTATACAAAACAGGTTTGATACTTTAAAATGCCAACTGCTGAAACCAAACAAATTGAAAGGGTGGTATTGAATAAAAGGAAATGAAAACAAGCTATACAGATGCTGGATGTGATAGTACACTTTACCAAGAAATGTCAGTCTCATTATTTAAAAAAGAAAATATTTCCAGCAGTAGCAGTAAATTGGTTAAAACTAACTTATGATTGATGTGAAGGACATTGTTCAAACTAAGATATTTTGTGTGGATAAATCTATGGCAAAAACAATAATATGTTTATTAGTTTTCTATAACTATCTACCATTGCGAACTGGTAAAGAAATTCAAAAGTAATAAATTATGCTTATAGTTTGTAACTAGCTGTAGGAATACAGAGTGTTAATTCACATTTTTCATAAATCAATGCAAGACCTAATTGCATTCACACTACAATATCCACTTTGTTGGACCATTTAACACACAAAAACTAGTCCAAACTCAACTAACTATTTAACTACTAGTAGGTTGTGTTTTATCCATGTTAATGCTCACAATCAGTTTCTTCCACCGACTTGCCAGAACTTGGTAGCTAATTAGCATTCCCTAAAGAAGAATAGCATTTTTTTTTTTTTGTTCACTGAAAACTACTTCATAAACCACCACATTGACCTAACACGGAGATAATTTGAACTTCTAATACACAGTCACTAGGAATAATTATTTGCCAATTTAGCACACCTCAGAACTAGCAGGCAAACAAGATGGATCTAAACAACATGAATATATCAGGGCTAGTGGCCAAAAATCATTGAAATGCATCTAATACACAAACAGCAGTTCCATTCTGGGGTTCAATAAAGATTCTACAGAACTCAAAAAATCTAACATGATCGATACATACAACTAAGTCGAACGGGAATAAGTTTCCAAGCAAAATCGAACACAATTCATGGAGTTGCATAAAGAAGGAAAATTTGGCAGAATTATAACGCGAGGGACGATAGGCATGCCACCACCAGTCATCCTACCTCACTGAATCATGGCCAGTATAAAAAACGGACAACGCAATACATGGAGAATTCTCCCAGGGAGAAAAAAGAATGTGAGGACTTACAGGACATGAGATAGGAGAGGCCAAAAACACATATGAGCAGCAAGACGACCCGCTTCTTGGCCTCGTCCACCAAGTCGCGCATCGTTTGCATCCCCGTGCTCATCCCTTCCCCGCGATCGGACGAAGGAATCGAACCTCCCCAATCGGAGCGATGGAAGAGGAGAAGACCAGAAATATTACACGAAGGTGAGAAGAGAAAGGATGGAAGAAGCGGTCGTGAACTAAGAAGGCGAGTGAAACTGCCGTCAGTCAGCAGGTTAGCATCGACTCCTCCGCCGTGCCGTCTTTCTCGCCTCCATCCGCCCTTCTTCTCTACCGTTCCTCCCTCAACACGTGCGAGCCGCGTGCTGAATAATTTATTTTTAATAATAAAAAAGCAGGAATAATAAAGAGGAAATTTCGTTTCACTCCCTATAGTTTCATTTTCTACAACACGGCCTAATAGTTTTGCTTACCTTTTAACTGCTGTTGCTTTACTCGTTTATCGGAATGTCCTCTTTGCAGTCAACAGCGACGCTACGAAGGGGCGAGTCTCTTTGATGAAGTAGAATCCTTCCTGACTGACTCCTCCTTGGGAGAGGCCATTGGCAAGGGCACCAAACCACGGATAAAGGCTTGATCGTAGTTGAGCTCTTTGTGGCTGAGTTGCTTGCGACCATTGTTCCCACTGGTCTTCTACATTAAACTAGTTTGCTGTGTGTCCTTCATCTCCGCAGCCTTCACTAGTTTCTCCATCGTTTCCTCCTTTTCCACCACCACCACCCGCCCTTTCTCTGGCAAGGCCAGAAATATTCCATCAAGGCTGCGATCTCGCTGTCTTCGTCGTCGATCCTCTGCGTGTCCTTCAACCAAGACAACAGGTGAGATTCCACTTATCTCCTCTCCTCGTCTTTATTACGCCTGGTTTGGGGCTTAGAGTGGTCTTCCTTTCCGATATGATTCTTTATTCAGTCTTGATTTCGATTTCATTTCCTCCTCTGATAAACAGCGCGGTGGCAAAGTAGGGGTTTGATCAATTTTGCACGATTCGATTGGGGTTTCATGTCAATTGAATCAGAATTGATTGAAATTTGATTTTTTTTTTTTTTTGTGCAACTTTTTCAATTCTGTCTTCTAATTTTAATGGAATCGAATTAAGTCAGTGTTGCGTGTTCACAACTAAGTTGGGTTTTTGCTGGTAAATCTGATTGTTGTTGTTGAATTAACACCTATTTTCCTTTTCCCTAATTATGTCAGCGTAACGAGTCTTTCTCCTACAAATAAGTCCTTTTTATATGTGGATTTCCATGGGACATTTATAAGGTTTTTTGGTTGTTTAGGATCGACATTTTGATTGTATTTTACTCCGTTCTCTCCTATCTTCCGGTTTCCTGGATGCAATTCAGTTAATTTCTTTATATTTTTATTTGACTTCCTGTTAATTCTTTTTCTTCTCTTTTGCGAAGGAAATAAATACTGTAGTTTCTCTCCCTATTGTTTTGGCTTTGCAGCTCCTTTTCAGTTGGAACAAAAGACGGGTTCAAAATTTTTGATGTCAGGTCAGGTAGATTGTGCTACGAAAGAGGTTAGTCTATAAGAAAGCCATGCTCATTGTAGTCTTTAATGCTTATATTTTGAACTTGTTAGAAGTGGTTTCTTGCGGAATGTTGGTGGTTCTTATATTAGTTGTTAACAAGTT
>JBAMHZ010000043.1:3611115-3622584 GCA_037177395.1 Alpinia galanga | reverse complement strand
GGATGGGTGTTGCTCCGCTACTTTATCCTTTCTCCACCGAGGTCTTCTGAGACGCTTCTACCACTTACCCTCCTCCTCGATCCCGTAGGAATTCCTCCGTGGGAGTAGTCTAGAGCGAATAACTCACGGCGACTGGGCCCCCTCAGCGCGGGATTCCAAATACAACTACAAGTGGGAGTGTTCTTGCCGAACTCTCTCCAATTCTTACTTCAACCTCCGGCAACTATTACTAGAGTGACCATACTCACCATAATAGGTGCAAAAGTATTGTGTCAGGAGATTACGAGGAACTCCAGTATACCCCACGGGTTGACGGAGGACCTAACACTGCTCACAAACTTCCAAATCTCTTTCTAGAGCAGTGTGGAACTAGCGCAGGAAGTTCGTTACCATCATACCCAGCGGCTTACTCTACACAGGAGCAAAGAAAAGGCGGAACCTTTCCAACTTAATGGAGGTCGAGCAAGGTTCCCCCTATTGTCTCGGCAGGGTGCGATTCAGCTCCAGGGCCTTTACTGGCTGAGCGAGCCTTTTGAGCTTCCTCCACATTGATATATTTCTCCGTCTGCCTCAACAACTCGTCGTATTCACTCGAGGGCTTCTTCACCAAGGAGCAGAAGAAAACTCCATCTCGCAGTCCTTGAGAAATAGCCGCCATCAGTACATCGGAAGTGGCAATAGATACTTTTAAGGTGGCTCGGGTGAACCTCTAGATGTATTTTTTTTTAGGACTTTAGCAGACTCCTACTTCACATTAAACAAACTAAAGGTAGTTGGTTAATAACTCTTGCAACTGGCGAAATGTTTCAAGAACGCATCATAAAGCTTGTTGAAACTAGTCAAGGACCCCGAAAGCAAGAAGTGAAACCATTTTTGAACTACGCCCACCAGTGTGATGACAAACACTCGGCACTTGATAGCATCAGAATATCAGTGCAGGGTTTCCGCATTCTCAAAGTTGCAAAGATGATCTTCAGAATCTGTAGTGTCATCATATTCCTCCAAAGGAAGAGGTTGAAAACTGACTGGATCTCCTCCATCAAAATCGCCTCGACAAAAGGGGACGGCTTCCTTCGAGCTTGATAAGTTACTAGATGACTTTCTCCTTGTCCCTCATCACCCATGCGAGGGAACATCCACACCGGGCCCGAGAAATGATCCTCCAGTACGTCTTTCCTTTTTCTAGGGCTGGGAATCGGCACAACAGTGGAAGCCTACTCTCTCCCTCTAAGGGGAATTTCCCCTCCTTGCAAGTTAGGGGGAGGTTAGCTGCCCCTTCTTCCCCTTTGAGCCAGTGTTTCATCAACAATCTTTTGGACAATGACTACCAACTGACAACGGATCAAAGTAATAGAGGCTTCTCCCAGGGCGGAAGCCAAAGATTGAACCTCGTACGATCTCATCTCTACGTCTTACTCAATATAATTCCCACAGATAGCACCAGCTCCTCGTGTGATCCCTCCTGCCAAGCTTTTCGAGAGAAGGTGGATTCTCACGGCCACAACAGTATTCTCACTAATGACCTCAACCTGCCAAATGTAACATGCGTCAAATAGCCACCGGTGGTCTGACTAACAGCCCTCCGATGCTTAAGTCAGATAGGTAAGTGAGTAAAGAAAATAGTAGTAGAAAGTATTCAGTAGTGAAAGTTGTCAGCTCTTGACTTTACCTCAACCTGCCTTCTTATACCACCTCCGAGGTTTCTTCCCTTCTACACCGGACGCCCCGTTGATGCCTTTTGATAGGCAGTTAGGGAATAGCTTCTGCAAGGAATCTTCACGTGGCATGCTAAGTGGATAAGAATAGTTATCTGAAGAGGTCATTAGGGGACCAGATATGTACAGAGATTTCCTCTATAGCCCTAGGTCTTAGGTCTCTAGGTTCTCGACTTCTCCTTTCAGAGTATAGCATCTTATAGGGAACTCTCCTCACTCTGAGTTACGCGAGTTGCCCCGCTCCCGACTCAACATAGGTCCCTTCTTCTCGAGTCGCCCCGCTCCCGACTCAATGTGGGTCTCTTCTTCCCAATTCGCCCCACTCCCGACTCGATTTGGCTCCCTTGTTCCCGAGTCGCCCCACTCCTGACTCGACGTGAGTCTCTTCTTCCCGAGTCGCCCCACTCCCGACTCGAATTAGGTCCCTTCTTCCCGAATCGCCTTGCTCCCGACTCGACATAGGTCCCTTCTTCCCGAGTCACTCCGCTCCCGACTCGGGTTACTTCAACTTGTTGCTCTTCTCGATTCACTACACAGCTTAACTTCTGGACCCTACTTACGTCTTCCACTAATCCCCTGGGTCCCTTAGGCGGAGTTATGCCCACATCAATTATTAAAAAAAAAAGATAATTCGATGCTTCCACCAAATTATCATGTTTAATTAAAAAAATTAAAAAAACAAGTTTTGATATCCTCTTTTTCAATGAAGTCGAGAGTGCAAAAAAGAGAATGGAAACCATGTTTGCTTGAACAATATGATATTGTCAAAAACTTCCATTTGGAAGAGAATTTTGAAAAGAAATAAATAGGGTCTAGGAAGTTCCATGTTAATATGATTTTACTTGATTAATTAAACAATGTTAAATTAATAGTATTACTAAGAAGAAACAATAAAATTGATTAAGATTATTTACATTATTAATTTATTGATTTTACTCGATACAATTTTAAAATTAGAAGGGCGCAACGGTAAAGTTGCTGCTTTATGACCTAAAGGACACGGAATCGAGTCCTGAAAAAAGTCTCTTACAAAGTAAGGTAAAACTGCATACAATAGACCTTCTTTGGGACCCCACATGGCGGGAACTTCATGCAAACTGGTTAGACTACTTACATGATTAATTAGTAGCATTCATACTATTAATACATAGTTTTTAATATTGCAAAAAAGATATCAGCATAATATTTATATTATTAAGTCTATTAATATTGTAAAAAATGTATCATCATTAATATTGGAATTATTAAAAAATAAATTTGTTCTTTAGTCATACTAGATCAATACTGAAACAATAACTAATTAGACAATACAGATTACTAATTCTACTTGGTATAAATACTGACTACATGCCAACTGATCCTGGTGATCTGATACCACCAGGTTTTTGAAATAACCAATATCAATATTAATAAATATGGCTTTCTTTAATTGGTGGATTATAATTTGGTGTAATTGAATACGTTTTGATGGTGACGTTGATGACCTGTAGTTATGACATTCTACTGCTACCTGGTAGTTAATAACTACTTTGTGTTATTTCAACGGTCAAATGTGAACTTTCAATGGATGAATGGTAACTAGTACTTGTGACTTTTCATTGAGTGCTTGTTTTGGATTAATATGTTGTGATTAGATTTGATGTGTTTGTGATACTTATAACGATTAATATAGTTTGTTTCCTTCTGTAGTTATTACTTAATGTATTTGACACTGCATTATATTTTGGTTACCAGCATTTGTATGTACCACTGAAATATCACGTTGTCTCACTCTTGAGCCTATTAATTCCACATGATAGAACCAAATCTCTCTCCTGCTGATCTCCTGCAACACCAGGACAGATGGTGCAGACCAAACAGCTAGATGAGCCTGAGCAAGAAAAGGTGGGTTGAGTAAGCTAATCGGTTGGACCAAACAGATTGAATGGACCAAGTGGACTCAATGAACTAAGCAAACAAAGAGGACACAACGAGCCAAGTGGACAGAGCAAAACTAGCAGGATGGATGCGTCATGCAATCAACGCAACATTTCTTGCAAGGATATTTGATTATTCTGCATGCTATTTCTTGTCTATACTTATCATTCTTAGCAACCAAAATAGAAATGCCAAAGAATAAGCTACATCATTACATAAACAAATTTTAAAAAATGCATATTCCTATTATTTTCCCATTCCATTTCATGCCTTGGAATAATAATTCCATTCTCTGTCAATTCAATTGATGAATCAAATGCACCATCAAAGTTATATTGCTATCTAACATAATTATTAATAATAAAAAAAGTAAAATCCTATTACCCTAACCACCCCTTTCCATCCATATTATTAATTATAAATAAAAATTAATATTTAAGATAATTATAAAATATTAGATAAAAATCTATAATGAAATTTTAAAAGCCATACCTCATCATTTGCTTTTTCATTCCTACTCTGTGGTTTGAAGATTACACTATTCTGCAAAAACTAACCTGAACCTCGTCTCCATTGAAATGCTTCTTTTGGTCCACGATATGAACCCACTCTGCATCCCTTAACTGTCAGCCCCTTGCCCCTCACTCCCCCAACCCCCTTCCCATCCACAGCGTCTAGTACACGACATGAACATATTCCGAGTTTCCAGTGACACCCCCCTCCTCAGCAATCAGACACTACAAACCACTTGATAAACTATGTTACTAGGACTCAAGTACTTATATTCAACACAAGTGAGGATCCAACTGTACAAGATGAGTACCTCTAAAAGAATTTACAAGTTGTTAATAAGGATATTGAGTGTGCACTAGGAGTATTAATGTCCCAGTGTTGGTATCAGAAAATTACCAACCAAGAGATGGAGAATCTTGTCTGCTACTAT
This sequence comes from Alpinia galanga, assembly GCA_037177395.1. Classification (NCBI taxonomy): domain Eukaryota; kingdom Viridiplantae; phylum Streptophyta; class Magnoliopsida; order Zingiberales; family Zingiberaceae; genus Alpinia; species Alpinia galanga. The sequence goes on along the minus strand of JBAMHZ010000043.1, from coordinate 3,618,009 downwards.
GTGATATAGACGGACTCAAACATTACATCTATAGAATGTCAGTATGAAAAAGGTATCTTGGTCAGCAAATGACAGGTCAGCTCATACCAACTGAAACAGCATGACATTTCAATCATTGATCATAAGTTCTTATTTACCCTGGGCTGTTGACATCTTGATAGAGCATGCAGGTGCAATCATTTAAAGATGACACAGGATGGATTAAAAAAAGAATGTCATAACAAGGATATACAGGTAAACATAAATGCATGTAAAACCTTGGCTATGCAGTTCGCCCCGGGTTAAAATTATTAGTATCTTAAGCACTCAAAATACCCACTGAGGAATGACAATTTTGGTCTGGGAAATAAAGCTAATTCATAGCTTGAGTATCTGTAATAATGCCACCTGGCATTTTAGGAGTTAGAACTAGCAGGAAACAATCGTGTGTTTCGTTAACAAGTATAAATTAACCAGAATAAAATATTTCCTTTGCTGTTGTTACATGAAAATAAGCATTTACACACACGAACAAGAGCCAGGAGATGTAATTGAAGCGTGTAAATACCAAATATATTTTCCTCAAAATTCCAATGGTATAAACAGAAAAATACATTCAAATTTATCTTATGCTACCTGATATCAGAAACAGATAAGTAGGTGTGGTAGGCAAAGGTGAAGGAAAATGGCTTTGCATCAATATTCCTTATCCGTGATGTCAGCATTAGATCTCCTCCAGGTCCCAAAGTAATCCTTAGACGAAATTCATAACTACCAAAAGAAGGTGGCAGCAGCATCCATCAAGCTTAGAAATTTTAAGTACTCTAAACTCCCTTTTTTTACCAAAAGAAATTAGAATGATAAAAAGTATAGGTAAGAATGGATGTGTCTTTCTGACTTAGTACCTATGAGGCCATATTTTGAGATCATCTTCACTTGGTTTAAAGATCAAATCAATGAAAGCTTTGTTTGTGCTAACGGTCGGAAAAGGAGGGGGGTTGGTATCAATACTCCAAAATCTATTCCTTGCAAAACCATGCTGATCAAGATTTCCATGGCTCCCAAACTGTATCTCTCTTAAATTAGCTGAATAATATAAATAAATCCAGAAAAAAAATAAAGGATACAAGAAGAAGAAGAATGTCATACTTGAGGAAAGCATATTGGGATACCACCACGTATAGCTTTTGGCGGCTTGAAAATTGCCTAAAAAGGAACCAAGGAAAAATTATATATCAGTTGTGTGATGAAAATAAAAAGAGGGTTGAGAGGCAACTTTCAGATTATTAATTACAGCATGCAGAAATTTTGTTGTGTTAGATTAATCAAGTAAAACAATCACAAATGCAACAATAGCAATAGATATGAATGTCATGTTCCCATAAACCTAGCAGTTTACTCAAAGACTTTAGAAATCACATCTTGGACAATGTTTGTTGAAGCAAAAGAAATTATTCCCATTCTTGTTTTGTTTCTAATCCAAATTCTAAGTTCACTTTACGAAGGAATACCTTGGGATAGGACCATGGATGCAAATGCAGAATCAACCTCAAAGTGACAATGAGAGAACAGCTTAATAATTGTGAATTAATGGTTTCACAATTTTATGAGCATAAGGGCTTCCACAACATGGCGGAGTTTGTAATTCAAATTGTAAGTTCACTTTACGAAGGAATACCTTGGATTAGAGTCACAGATGCAGATGCAGAATCAACCTCGAAGTGATAATGTAAGTTCAGCTTAAGAATTGTGAGTTATTTCTAGTTGCAATAATGAAGGTTAGATCATCTATTCAACTCTTATGAAGTGATAGAAAGTACACAAAAGATATCATTCAACTAGATTCTTAGTTAATTATTTATCATTGTGGATTCAACACTACTTTATACAAATTCAAAGCCATATCAATCATACAACAAATTTTGAAAGAAAAACTATGGAACAAGTTAATTTAAACACAAGCAAGTACCAAGCCTCCACATTTATGTTGTGTCCACTTGAGGGGAGTCTAGATAGAGGGAAGGGATGAAACACAATCATTTCTCTTGTCCACTTCAGTGGGGGAACATAAGGGAAGAGAGAGGAAGAATTTGGATCGCTTTTCCTGACGGAAGAGAGGAGGAAAAAAATAAAAGTGTTGAAAAGACTGGTTCAACCCTGTATGTCTTAGGATGACTAAATCGAATTGTTAAAGTTAAGGAAATCTATCCCATCTCTTCTTTCCCTTTTTCCCTCTCCCAACAGGCTACCTTCCTTCCCCCTCCTCCCCTCAAGTAGAGAGAGCATTAGTCTATTACTTAATACATACATATATATATATATATATATATATATATATATATATATTGGTGTGGCATCTTATCACCCTACAATAAGGAACAATAACCAAATCTTCATTCCACTAAATGAGATTGGCTATATAGGTTTGATCCCTGCTACATCTTTATCTATATTTAAAGGATTTTATCCTCTTTTATCATTGCTAACCAAGTTTTCTTTAATCTTCCTCTTCCTCAATTAATATGTGTTTGTTATGGTCTCACATCGCATTAATATGTGTGTTTGTTATGGTCTCACATCGCCTAGGTGGGATATTTATTGATGACTAATGTACATGTATATACCATTTTAAACATATCTTTGAGAGTTTTCTCTCAATCGGCGCAACTCTGATTTTCTCTCTAATATTCTCATTTCTTATACAATTCATTCTCAATTGTTCACACATCCAACTTAACATTCTCATCTTCTACTCATATGCTCAATTCATAATCCAATATTTAGTTTCATATAAAATAACAGATCAATTTATGATTTTGTAGAAATTTCCTTTAAGCCATAGAGGCATCTTACAATCACAAAGAACACCTCGCACCCCCCCCCCTCCATTTTAATCATCCTATATGTATCCTATGTAAAACATCTCTATCAACCGCTCTATCCTTTTGCAAAAAAGAACCTAGATACTTAAAGCTCTTAGTTATTAATAACTCATTATCTCTTATTTTAACAATTATCTTCTACCTCCATTACTATTAAATGTGTTTACTCCACTAAGTTTAAAAACTTTTTAATCCAACTAATGTAGCACAGTGAACGAACAAACATGATCCTCACCTAGAGGAGTAAATTCTAACACAGAGAAAAAAGTAGAAATTCAATTAATTCAAGATGATCATGATATAGAACTCTAGACTCTTTTTATAGACTTGACTTGATAAAAAATATGAAAATAAATATGCTAAATAAGGAAATAATAATAATTTAGTAGGGATTATAATTAATTCCCTATTTATTGCCAAAATAGAAAATGCTAGTTACTAAATGATAAATCAAATCTCTAATTATTGCAATCACTTTATTTTCCAATTTATTTCCTGTTATTGTCGAAGTGCAAATTTGGAATTATCTTCAATTTCTTTTTCTATAAGAGTTGCCTATGACAATGATTGTTTTTCTTCTTTGCATTATTCTACTCCACCCAAAAGAACTTGACTCCGTCGAGTGGGGAGATGAGTTTAGAAATCAAATCCGTCGGCATCACCTCTTGATGCGAGGTGGTAGTCTTTTTAATTGAATCGGATGATTGTCACTCTATTTCTTCTAAACGCTCGGGAGAAAACTCTTTAAGCTCATCTTCAGTGATCCATGTATCATCAATTTCTAAAAGTCCTTTCCAACGAACTAGATATCCATGAGTACTTTCATCCAGAGATATTAACTAGGATACTCTCGATTTGATGTGGAGATTGTGTCATGGATGGAAGTGTGGGAATCAACATCGTAGGTACATGGCCTGTAGGCAATCAATAGACAAAGACAAAGGTTCGAATGTCCCTCGATATGACAGTAATTCCTCAATATTAAAAATTAGACTTATGTTAAAATTTGTAGGCAAGTCAACAACATATGTATTAGTCCCAATTTTTCTCAAAATTTGAAATGAGTCAGAGGAGCGAGCGTGAAGTTTGTTGGAGTTTTAGGGAAAACATTCTAGGCAAATACGGACAAGCACATAGTCCCCTACATTGTACTCCTTAATTTACGATGCGCATTAGCTTGTATTTTATAAGTCTCATTGCTTAATGCGATTTTTCTCAATAAAACTCTTAGGTGATTCTGAAAAATGAAAAATGAAAAATGATAGGTAATGAAATTCGATCAATAAGTTAACGAGCTTTCAATCCATACACAATTTCAAATGGACTACAACCAGTAGATCAGTTTACCGAATTATTGTAAGCAAATTCAGCAAGTGGCAAGATATGAGTCCTCAACCCATAGACAATATATTCCACATAACAATCACCCAAACATCAACCACCTCGAGACCATCAAATAGTCACTGACGAGGAAGACCACTTTCAAAACACCAAAATCCAGACTAGAATTAGACCTGAACTTAAACCGGAAATAGATATTACCCATCGAGTCAAACTAGATGCCCCTAATTTTGATAGTCAATTAGATCCAAATGCATTCATCAACTAGGTCACCGAGATTGAGGGCTACTTCGACTGGTATGGTATGATCCAAACTAAACGAGAACAATTTGAAGAAATCAAACTCATCAGTTCAGTGAAAAACTATTGGCAGTGTCCAAGATCAATATGCTACAAACGAAGAAGAACCAATTGCGCATTGGGTAGAAATGAAACGGATTCGAAACAAAAAATATATCCCAACATACTTTAGAAATCAACAATACACCATGCGGATAAATATAAAAGAATCCAATCTCTAATTATTGCAACCACTTTATTCTCCAATTTATTTTCTTTTATTGTCAAAGTGCAAATTTGGAATTATCTTCAATTTATTTTTCTTTAAGAGTTGCCTATTATGATGATTGATTTCCTTCTTTACATTATCAATATTTCCCTATAAGATTCGAGTTTAGCATTTACTCTTTCACATATCTCATCAACCAGAATAATATCATCTACAAACATGTACCATGATAACGTATCTTGAATGTATCCAGTGAATTATCCATGACTATGTAAAAAAAAATATAGACTTTAAATTAATTCTTGATGTACCTCTATCTTTATAGAAAATGCTTCGATTTCCACCAGAAGTCTTCACTCTTATTATTACGTCCTCGTACATATCCTAGAATTCTCCAATATAGACTTAATTGTTTTATTATATGCTTGATTAACACAATTCTTTTATAGAATTCTCCACATAATTCCCTTCAGACTTTATCATAAGCTTTTTTAAAATCAATGAACATTATGTGTAAATCCTACTACTTTTCCAGATACTTTTTAATCAATTATCTAAGGCAATGTATAGCTTCTATCGTCAACCTTTCAGGCATGAATGCAAATTGATTTTCGATCATATTAGTTCCCAAAATTTCATAGGATGGCTCATTAGCTTAACGACCATATAATCCGCACAATTTTGTACATTTTGTTTGTTTTTATACAAAAAGACTAAGGTAGTTACTCTCCTCTATTAATTAGACATTTTTATCGTTTTCAATATTAAGTTGAATAACTTTATAAGTCATTCAATACCTTACTTCCCTAGGCACTTTCGTCCCTCCAATCACTTTTCCATTGTACATCCATTTACACTTGTTCTACTTTTGAAATTTGAATTCTCCAATAAAAAAATTAAATTTCCATACTTCTCTGACCTCTTTAAATTTTCTGAGCTAAGTTAGTCACTTACACTTTTATTAAAAAGTTGATGAGATGTCTCTTCTATCGCTCCTTTATTTTCTCATTCTTCATTAGTACTCTATTGGATTCATTTTTAATGCATCTTACTTAAATAAGGTCCCTTGCTTTCCTCTCTCTTACTTTAGCCAAATTATAGATGTCTCTTTCCCTTTCTTTTATATAAGTTATTGATACAAGCATTCGAAAGCCTCATTCTTAGCTTTAATCATTGCTTCCCTTTTTTAGTTACTACATACTTTTTAAAATTTTCTTTATTTTTACAAATATACAATAATTTATAGGTTACTCATTTTTCCTATGTTTTTATCATGTACTTTTTTATTCCATTATCAAAATTCTTTATTCGTATTCGTCCTCTTGACTCACCAACTATGTTCTTCGCCACCATTTTCAAATTTGATGTTATCTTATCCTATGACATATTCTAATGGTCTACTCTCCTTAAAGATATTTTGCTTCCTATCTTTTAACTTCCATCACTTGATCCTGAAAGTCATACACATTTTTCTTTTATTGAGGTGCAGATCAAACACCACTAATCAATGTTGGGTGATTAAATTTTCTCCAAGGGGTAATCTTATAATCTTTTTAAATTTTTCTATTTCTCTTTCTAACCATAAAAAAGTTAATTTGCGACTAATTGTTCTCACTATTGAGCGTTAGGGTTGTAAATGAATCGGAAACAAGCTTGGTGTTCGATTCGATAAAGCTTGTTTATGCTCATTCAATTGTAAAAGAAATATAAAATAAACAAGCTTGAACACTAATGAGTTTGGTTCGTTAACGTTCGTAAACAATGTTAGTGAATAATTTATGAAAAAACTTATTTATTAACTTATACAAAATTTAATTTCCCAAAAATAATATATATGAAAAATATTAATAACAATTTTATAGATTTTTTTGTGTTCTTTCAAATCTAATATTCATAATATGTTAAAAATAAAGAAAAGGTATAAATTTCATGTGTAGATAAAAACTTAATGTAAATTATAAAAATAAGTTGAGCTCGATTAAAAGCTTGAACAATGTTCATGAACAATCTTCGTGAACAAGTGAGTTCGGTTCAAGCTCAATCAGATTTTTAATAAACAAGCTTAATAAGTAAATAAAAGGAGAGTTTTAGTGCAATGGTAAAGTTGTTGCCTTGTAACCTAGAGGTCACGGATTCGAGTCCTGAAAATAACCTATTGTAAAGCAAGATAAGATTACGTACAAA
>JBAMHZ010000043.1:3542509-3556315 GCA_037177395.1 Alpinia galanga | reverse complement strand
TATTTATCCATTTGAAGGGAAATGACTCGTTGACCTTGTATGATCGTTGTGCATAGTGTGTCTTGTGATGATATTATACAGACAGGAAACATAAATGTATATTGTTTTCATGCCTTCTAATTTGTAGTTTTCGAATATCTCAGTTTAATTCATTAAAACAATCAAATTAAATACCAAATTTGGCAATTAAACTTGAACAAACATAATGATTAAGACACTCTTTTAGAGATTCTTCCATGATCAACATCCATTATTTTAATAATAAACTAAAACTACATTAAAGCATGGAAACAATATCTCATAAATAGAAAAGAGAAAATATCGGAAAATATTGTTAACATTATAAAATTTCATTTTAATTTGATTTCTTTTTAAGTATATTAATAATAGTTATGAACGTAGTCGAATAATTTTAATAATTAATTTTTATTTTGAAGCTTTTTATTATCTGTTTAATATTTTTTTTACAAAAAAACAATAATTTTAAAGATATTTTTTATTAAAAAAACTTGGATTGAATAGAAATCTTATAGTCTCGAATTAGAAATTGTCGATGGAGATTTTTTTTCTTTGTTAAAAATTAAATCTGTATAAATTAACGTACATATCCGAAGAGCATGTCGTTGGGATTGTCTCGATAACCTTTTGAGATCCTTCAATCCCTAAATCACTATGATGCCTAAAGAGTAGAATAGAAAAGAAAGAGTCAAGAGAGAGAGATTTAGAGAACCTCTATTTATGGAGTTTGTATCTGAATATTTCTGAGCATAGGAGGATAAGAAACTTAATAGATAATGAAAAAGTGGAGGTGAGAGCTTTCGATTGGAGACATCTTTTTCATTAATTAATTCCCCTAACTCCCATTAATTAATGTCAATTATGATCAGTGGAGAGACTGAGGATTATGGCACATGCTTGCTTATGACTTGTTGAATTCAACTAAAAGAACTCATCCAAATTATATATCTTAGCTAGTTTGGAGATCTAAGGTAGATCTCAACTAGATTGGAGATTTCAATCAGATTGGAGACCTTAACTAGGTAGAAAATCTCGAAGTTAGGAATAAGGAATCGAAGCCCTCCAATTAATTGACCGTAAGACCCCTGCCAGATTGCTAGCCAATCCTGAATATAAGCCTTTCTAATGAATTTTGCTTCCACCATGAGCAGCCTGAAAGGAAAGCAATGAAGAAGACTAACTTTTTTTTACAAGAAATGCTACTCATACAAAATTTCTAGAGTCCAATAAGAGATAAAAATTTAGCAACAAGAATTAGAGTCAACGTAAGATGATCGTCTTAACAGAGGAAATTTATCATATAGTATAAACTTAGTCTCAGGCACAGACGTGCCCATAAATCTTGTCAAAATGTTACAGCAAGCACAACAGATGCTTGAACTGATTTTGATATTGCACTTTAAAATGCCAAATATGTAGAATGTCATGCAAAATATAAAAAAACAAGATGTGCATCTTCTCTTTATTTTTTCATTTTTTTCTTTTATTTTCTGGAATTTCTCTTGCTGGCATTGTCATTTCAATTACGTTTGTTAACTAAGCTAGTTGACTCGAACAAAGAAAAACTAACAATAGAAAGCTTTCTTTATAATTAACCTGCTTCAAAGCTGGGTTTTTATAGTATCAATGGGTACAAAACTGTTTCAACAGCCACTCCAGCAGTAGCTCCGGCTTCCACACCATCTGAAGAGGAAAAGAGTAATTTAGCATAGATGAAAATTTCAGGTACAAGTATTTGATTACAGTGAAAATAATAATGTCTAGTGCTAGATAGTATTTTAATCTCAAAGACAATCCCACATTTCAAACGGTCAAAAGTGCAATCCTTTGGAGAAAAATTTTACTTTAGAAAAACTTGAGATATGCTCACAACAACTGTGATGCTTCAGAAATAATTAGTCCCAACATATTCGGTTGCTAACATGTTCATTGAAGAAAGCAGTGTCATTTGACCCACCAATAACTGAACAATCTACCAACTAGAAAACAAACATAAGAATAAATAAAATAATAATATTTTGGACCATTTAAAATTCATCTTTGACGCTATCAAGATAATAATTATGAGATTATGTATCTCTCAAGTTATGAAACAATAAGAAACAACGTTGTGCACCACTCTTTTGACTTGCTTTTAGGTTTTGTCAAAATTTCTATCACCCCTTGCTCGCAATTTCATCTATTATTCTTAAGTTTTCTCTTTAATTCATCTATGGATCTAATGAGCTAAATGTAAAGGTCATTAATATCAAGGATGTACTTGTAATTTTTACATTGATTAAAAATATGCATAGGAAGAGGGGATTATCTAGGGTAACTAAGTTGATTTTCCCATGTAACATTGTATTAAAGCCCTAGGTATCATGTTTGATCTCTCCTCACACTTTCTACCTCATCAATCCTCTTCCTTGGTAATCAAGCCTCTTCAAGTGACCTTCTCCCATGAACTGAGAGAAATCCACTAAAACCCCAGCTTCCTCTATTGGTGTGAAGAAAATCCACAGTAATCTTCCTACATGAGCAGCCCAACTGTGGTGCTGCTAGTGCCACCTCATTTTACCTCCCACGGGACCATATGACCATGCCACTTACAGTTACATTTGCTCCACCCACTCATTATCAGCATGCGAAACCACTTCTATTCTCTTTCTAGGTTGAAGAAGTTTTGTCTTCCTATGCCCATGATCCAGCTCTGTGATCGATTCATCTACTTTTCCTTAGTGTTTCCTAAAAATCTTGTAATACTCCCTTAGCACCACTTTCTATTTCTGTGAGTACAATAAGTGCATGAGCAATTGCCAACATAACCACAATTGTCTCAAGAGGTTGTTGGATACATCCTTAATGACCTTAATGTGGTAGAGGAGGGAGAACTCATTCATGAGGCTCTTCAATTGGTTTGGAGTTCAACCTCCACACTGATTCATGTACTGATCCCTCATCCACTTCAGTTGATCCCTCTTCATTGCAATAATGGTAGAAGAAGCAACACATTCACCTATTGGTCTTTAATTTTCAACCAAAAAATTTACTACAGAACAACAGAAGCTAGTTTCATGAACTCTAAAAGTTTCTTAATTTGAAATATTTATCTTCAGCTACCTCCTCTATGCATCCTACTACTAGTTTTTTAAGTCTCTTCGGCTCCAAGACAATTACAATAGAGAAACTAAATTGGAAGAACTATGCTACATGGGTCGTAAATGAGCATGTTTGATGTTTCCTTACACGATTAGGACACACGCTAGGAATCTAATCCATGTGCCATCTCTTGGGCCTACAACATAATAGGCAATCTCTTCAAATAGCATCAGTATATATTAAGAACACTTATATCAACCATTTCTAAAAATTTGTAGCTAATTTGAGAGGCATCTTCACCGTCATGTTCCTTTATACAGTCTATCCTAAGTTAGTTGATAAAGACTTAAACCACCACTAGATGGCAAGCTTATGCAGATCACTTGAATAAGCTTCTTACTATCATGTTCCTTATAAAGTTTGTTGATAAAGCCTCGAAACACATATATCAACCTTGTACATATGGATGCTATAAGTTTCTCTATTCCAGCCATATCCAATCCTACATGTGGATCGACCCACACTAGCAGTTCGATTGATATCTCGAGCAAGATGTAAAATGTTAAGCCGTGTGTGATGGTGTTGTGTGACATTACAGTGCATGGTTCAAATGATGTATTAGGGGTTAGAGGAAGGAGATTACCATAGGAAGCAGAATTGTATGTGATGAATGGTATCGAATTTTGGTAATTTATCAGAATAATACATTTCAACCATTTCGCCCGGTATGATAAGAGATTTCAAATCATGGGTCATTATCACTTTGATTGTCAAATTGCAAAAAAATCACACTGATGCCACTTTAGTTAGTTTCAATAATTAATAGGTAGATATCCTAACAAAACCTTTCAAAAACTCTAGAATTAAGTTTATTTATAATAAACTGAGTTGCAATCATATATTTAAATTAGCTTGAGGAGTGTTATTGACCTATAAACCTAAACATAAATACCATTAGCATCAAGGACCTATTTATAAATTTTATATTGATTAACAACATACATAGATAGAGGGGACTCTAGGTTAATTAACTTGATTTCCCCCCTAACTGATTTAATGCACTAAACTAATCTTTCTTCACATAATTGCAAAGAGAATAAGGTAATTTTAAGAGTAATTATTTTTTACGCTTCAATTCTGGTTGTTCAAAAAGGAGAGCCTTGGTGCAATGGTAAAGTTGTTACCTTCTGACTTAGAGGTCACGAATTTGAGTTCTATAAACAGCCTTTTGCAAAAGCAGGGTAAAACTGTGTATAATAGATCTTTCCTCAAGACTCCGCATGGTGAGAGCTTCATGCTCCATGCTGCTCTTTTAATAAAATATGATCCACTATATTAAATAAGTTTAAAAGCAAGAACTTAGGCCTTAACAGGAAATTATTCTTGGTTAATCGTGTTAGTACTTCATCTTTTCACACACACCATTGCACCCAATATAATGCTTTTCTAACTTTGTTTTAAATATAGCATCATCCTGTGAGCCTGAATCTAGTGTTGTGTTAAGAGATATAATTTGACCTTGCAAAGCTTGAAATTGATTCAAATAGTAGATAAAGAAGTTACCACATAAAGTGCGTAAAAAGTTAAATGGTTCCCCTTGCACGGTGGCCGAAGCAAATGGCTTCCTTAGGTCTATTGCAGATCTAGCCAGTTTACTTCTGCATACATCTACAAAGTACACCACAAAATGCTGATTAGATACAAAATATTTAAAACCAAATATAAATCATGAGAAAATGTATATAATTATATGAAATTTGCATAGTGACAAGATGTTCCTCTTCTAGTTTCTCTTCTTCTTGTAGTTATGAATTGTTCGCAATTAGTGATTATTAAAATTTTGAGTAGCACCAAAAAGATTAGGCATCTAAGTTATGCAATGCATGCAAGTTTTAAATCATCAATATCATGTTGAAAATTTTAGTACATGTCCAGAATGTTACGATTCCAATAAATATGTCGTGCCAAGAATCGGCATATTCCAAAGTATGCCAAATTGAGGTCTCTTTAGTTTCACACCTTTAAGAATATTGATGTAGCAATTTGTTGGTGAAGTTAAGAAGAAACGAGTTTTAAAATTATATAAACATCTAAACTAATGACTTGCCTTGCTAAATTATAGTATCTCTACTAGTGTCAAAATTTGTCAACCTAATTTCTTTTACATACAATTTCACATATATAATATATATAAACTATTTTTTAGTTTGAACTACTTTATAAAATTATATCAATCTAACCTAATTAATTAAATGATAAATTTGATTTTAAAGTTTATAACTAATAATTAATGGCAAATCACTATTTAATTAGAGTCACTCTTCCCTATACACATGAAGCTGCCCCGTTCCTCTCTAACAATTTTTTAGTCTTATCCAATGTTGGCTGCAGCTTCCTCCTCTTCTCCTTTGAGAACACCTTCTATACACAAACACAATAAGTGGTATGGAAAAGATTGTCATAGATTTCCTCTTACTCAGAATTCAGTCAATTATTAATATGATTTAATCTTCACAGTCTGAATAAGCATTAGAAGAGTTCAAGTAGAAAACTAGAAATAAAAATGCATCAACCAAAACTATTAACACCAGGAGAAAAAAAAGAAACAACTTGGTGCACAAAGTTCCTACCAATTCAGAGCTCCAAGGAAGGGTCGGACCATATTAAGTCTATTGTATGTAGTTTTACCCTGCATTGTAAGAAGTTATTTCTGCAACTTGAACCCATTACTATGAGATTAAACGACAACAACTTTACCATTGCACCAAGGCTCCCCTTCTATTAACACCAAAAATAATTTCCTAAAATGTTTGTTCATATTCCATCATAGGCATCAATATCAATGAGCATCTTACTCCTAACATTAAGGTTGTATGGATGGATCTTATCCCTCCATTAAACTTATGCAAGGCTATTATCACCAGTAATGTACATATCTCCTGAATCACTTTTAACTACGTTAACTAGGAACAGTAGGCAAGATACTACTACTAAAATAGTCAGCTGGTAAAAAGGACAAAAAAAACTAACCTTGAAGTGAAATTATAGACAGAAATGATCTTCATTATGTGTATGTCTATTTACAGAGACCAACAAACATAGATAAGGTGTGAATAACTCAAACATGAATTAGTTGGATAGCTACACTACATTTGAATCCAAAACTTCCATTGACAGATCAATAACTAGCAGTAAATTGGAACACTCCAACTATGTCAACTTGCAACACTGCCAAGAAGAAAATATTATCAAATGGCTGCATGCTATTTCTGCCATATCAGGAACATAATTTGATGATCCTAAACACAAAAAATGTTTCAGATAGTAGATGCTGTGAGGCAACCTGGTGAGTTAGAAGGGCAGCTTCCACCATTAGTAGAAAGAACTGGAGGACCCATGAGAGCTATTCTATGCCTACAATATCGTACAGCACATCAAAAAAAGGAGCAATATTTCAAGGAGTGAAAGTCAAAACAACTTCAAAAGGAAATATGGATTGGATGCAACAAAACTTTATGGAGCAATGATTATCAGGTTATACCCTGCATTTACTAGAAAGAATTATAAGGTTGAAGTTATTCAATGACAAACAATTATAAGGTCAGAAAATAGTATAGCTGCTCCTATTGGTGTGGTTACCGCAAATCTCTTGTTCACGATAAAATACATCTAAACATAGATGTAAAATTGAACTGCACATAGAAATTAAGTGGAGAGTGAGGTGTGATACTAGGTCCTCATGCAACAATTTGATGAAATAGCTGGCACATCTATTTGGAGTTCAACTTGCTTTATGCAAGGAGAATGTAGTGCTTCCATGCACAGATTACAGCGAACTTCTATGTAGAGTTGAACCTGTATTAATGCAAGGAGACGTAGTTTTTCCTGGCTTAAGGTTACAGGACACATGTTTATTTCAAAGAGAGGTTAAAAACAAGGTTAATTGAAAGAGAAAATAAGCCACTTAAATGGAACACAGTGGTCCTTGATCCAGTCATTGTCTAGCGCTATAAATATCAAGATAGCAATGTAGGCCAATCAGAAAATTTTGCATACTTTTAACGATTATCTTCGTACAAAAATAAAGAAAAAAAAAATTGCTTCCGTTAACCATGTAAATCGAGCATTTGGATAACAAGCATTGCAGCTAAATGAAATTGCAGCTCTGATCTCAAATTCATACTGCAATTATTGAAAAAATAATAATGAATTGAAATACGACCGGCAACGACATGAGTTCAACAGTTGTCCCAAATCCCTGGAATCATCATTCCAGAAAATTTTCGTTAACAGGACATAAGAAACCAGCACGTCCTATATCCCAAAGTTCGACTCGCAGTGAACACTGCCACTCTTACCCCCCAACAAACACTGCGTCCGAGCGAGGGCGAGGAGGTCGAACGGTTGCAGCAACGACGGGTGGTCGTAGAGACCAGAGGCAGGCTTCTCCGCAGAGAGCGGCGAGCGAAGCACACCTCGTAGGCCCACCGGCGTAGAAGTGGCCGGCGTGGGGGGCATAAAAGCCGCAGCTCGGGATTGACCGTGCGATACGAGAAGTGTGTCGCGTTCGCGGCCGCCAACTCCCAAGCCAGCGTTTTAGTTTGGCGATGAGGTAAACGGGTCGGAGTTTTTGCACTAGCCTCGACCGATCCGATTTGGAGGAAGAATATGGAACCAATTTAAAATATCTATTTTTTTATTAGCACCAAAAACTTCCACCTAATTTATTAGCACCAGATCCTATTCTATGTAAATTTTTTATATGAAAGTATTCATGACTCAACGATGAAGCTGAATTTGTTAGTTATATTGTCCCTATAAAAATAATTTTTTAAATCCATCAACTTAAAGTTATTCGGTATAATTTTTTTTATATTTAATATTAAATATGTCCTAATAAAAAATTAAACTATGTTTATTTTTAAAATATATCAATCATCTTACCTGGCATGGTAGGCAAATATCTACTCTTACAGGATCTTCTATTTGAACTGCTTTCGACATTTGACGTTAATAAATCGAAATTATCGAGATTGGCAATTCAAATGTCCTTTTTAAAAGGACATAAGTAAAGGCAGCCAAGACATGCTTAAAGGTACAATTTTAGGATAAATACGATGAAAATATTTATTTAAAAAAAAAATAGAATCATCATATTAATATAACTATACTAACAGTCCGAATAAATTCTGAGGCTGATAAAAATATTTATTCAAAAACTATAAATGGGATGAATTTAAAATGGGGCTATTTTGATTAATTTTAAACGATAATAAAAATATTTCAATGTCGACTTATTTGCCAGTTGGAGAATGGTAATAAATAGTTGGATAATTAGAGGAGTGTGAATAGTGTTTTTGCGGTTATAAACTTATTTGTTCATCAATTAGATGTATATTGACGGCGCTTGAGCCGACTCCATGGAGATAGATCCGGATCAAATCGAAGGAAATAAGTTCAGGAAAATAAATTTAGATCAGTTCTATAAAGCTAGGTAAGGGTAGATCCGTCAATTTAGGTTAGACTCTGCCAAATAATTCAAATGGATTAATTAAAATTTATCAATCTAAGTCTGTTGCATACATAAACGATCAATCTGTGTAGATTGCGGATTAAGACGGACTTGAATTGATTTGCAAATTGAAAAAAATTAAAAATCTTATTCGCCAAATAAAACACAATGGGGGCAGCATGTCAAATCTAAAACATAATCCATCTATGTCCAAAAAAGGACATATAGCTATTGACCACGAAGGTTAATAAAAATGGATATCTGAAAAAAAAAAGATTTCTAAATGTTTCTCATATCCCTCGATTCTAATTATAGAGAGTGGGGCAAGATCCCTATAATCATTCATCGAGAATGTCATTGACATTAATAGAGAAGAGAAACTAAAATTTTATTTTTAGAAAGTAGTTAGCTATAAATTCGAATGAAGAAAGAAGAACAAAACACTAAACATGTAACACGTTTTACATTACTAGAAAATCAAAGGGAATATTAAGATGACTTTCTCATGTAATACAAAGAATAAAAT
Source organism: Alpinia galanga (assembly GCA_037177395.1). NCBI lineage: Eukaryota > Viridiplantae > Streptophyta > Magnoliopsida > Zingiberales > Zingiberaceae > Alpinia > Alpinia galanga. The sequence goes on along the minus strand of JBAMHZ010000043.1, from coordinate 3,547,178 downwards.
GATTAAAAATCAAATTTGATAATAACAAAAGAAAATTATACAATAAAATTGTGGCTTGTAGATCCGTCCACATAATTCGCAATCCATTTTGGGTCGAAAATTTCTTAATCTGCTGAAATGACAAACTAATTCGTCTAATGTTAAATTTATGACAAATTTATTCGTCCCATTATGAATTGATTCATTTGACTGAGCTCTGTCATGACAAAAAGATGAACCCAAGTTAACTTAACGATGGACCTCCAAATTAAATATATAAATAGGAGCTAATAACTTATACTTTAAAAATAATTTAAAATAATCATATAATTATTTTAGTAAAATTATTTCTGATTAAAATCTAAGATATTAGAGATTAAAAGAAGAAAAAAAAACACACTATTAACACTTTGAATAACCATTGCAAATCGATACGAACAGCAGCACCACTCGTAGGCCTTTCGGTTCCAATGGCATCGAGGCGACTCGCCAAATCCCTGCCTTCCGTCTCCACTCTCAACTCTCTGCGCCGTAACACCGACCTCGATCACATCCCTAAACCTGTCGCCCGCTTCGATCTTTCCGCCGTCTTCGACCCCTCCTCCCCCTCCGCCGTCTCCTCCGCCCCTCCTTTTCCCACGCTCTCCCTCTCCGCTGCCGCCCCGTCCCGCCTGATTCGTTTCCTCGAGTCCCGGCTCTCACCCTCCTTCACGCCGGCTGACCTCCTCCGCCTCCTCAGCTGCCGCCTTCGCCACCACCCCGCCTTCGCCCCTTACGATCTCCATGTCTTCCAATGGGCCGCCGGCGTTGATTCTTTCCGCCACGACCATTCCACCTACGAGTGGATGGCTCGCACCCTCGCCGTCACGGACCGCCTCGGCCCTCTCCGCCTTCTCCTCCACCGCATGCTCGCCCAGCCATGCCCCTGCGCCGACGGCATCTTCGCCTGCCCTCGCATCGAACCAATCTTCGGCTTCGCCATTCACGCCTTCTGCCGCGCTGGACGCCTTGACGATGCTATCTCCGCCTTCGAGGACTCCCGGAGGTCCGTGGACGGCCGTACCAGTGCGGCTCTTTACAACGCGCTCATCAACGGGTTTGCTCGGCGAAGGGAACATCAGAAAGCCAAGAGCTTGTATGACAGAATGGTCAAGGATCGCGTGAAGCCGGACACTTTCACCTTCAACATCTTGATCAGCAGCTGCCTCCGGTGCTCGGACCTCAATTCGGCGCTGGATTGGTTCCGAGAGATGAGGGCAAGGGGATGTGAGCCAAACGTCGTCAGCTTTAACACTCTCATCAAAGGCTTCTTCAAGGAGAAGAAATTTAAGGAGGGAATTGGAGTCGCCAGGGAGATGCTTGAACTGGGCTGTGGGTTCTCAGTTGCTAGTTGCGAGATTCTCATGGATGGTCTCTGTAAAGAGGGCAAGAGTCTGGAAGCAAGCAAACTTTTGGAAGAGTTCTTGCAGAAAGGAGCTTTACCTAACGGGTTTGATTGCTTTATTTTGGTGGAGACATTTTGTAAAGCTGGTAGTGCAGGGAGAGCCTTGGAAGTAGTCGATTCACTATGGGAGAAGGGTAATTTTTGCAGCGAGGTGACTTGTTCTACCTTGATTGAGGGTCTCAGAAGTTCAGGTAAAATAAATGATGCATGTGGTTTATTGGAGAGAATGCTGCAGAAGGAAATGCTTCCTGATACCATCACCTTCAACTCTCTTTTGGAAACACTTTGCAACATCGGAAGGACATCAGATGCTAACAGATTGAGAGTAATAGCATCCAAAAAGGGTTTTAAACCTGACACTGTGACTTTTGGCATACTGGCACATGGATTCTTTAGAGAAGGGAGAAAAACTGAGGGGGAATCTATCGTCAATGAAATGCTCGATGCCGGATTTATACCAAATATTGCTACTTATAACACATTAATGGATAGACTACCTGCTAGAAAGAATCCTTCAAGTCGCCAAATTGCAAAAGCTGGATAAAGAAACTCTTGAAATTATTTCAGTGCAGGTTTTGGCCTTCTGCATAAATCGATTTGATCAACAAATATCGAAGGCCATGAGAAAATATTGTCTCAACTTATTTTAGTTTGTGATCATTTCAGACGTTCTGAATTTATGCAAGTGTTGTTACCCACCATTTCAGTAGCTGAAGTATGGATTGATTGAGAAAGTGAATGTGTCTAACTATCTTCTAAGTTAGGCTTCATCTTTTGGAACTAGTACTTTAGGATTAACAAGTCAATGGAGCTTGATGTCTTGAAAATCTGTTGTCTCGCTGACGAAGCTTCCTCTTGTGATGTGGTTGGATCTACATGTATCAATACACTTCGAAAGGCGCAGGGAGTTATTCCGGTGTGGTTTCTCTGATGCTTAAGTAAGTCTCTTGAGAACCTAAGAGAGAAAATGAAATGAGAGAACTATTTAGATGTGACTTCCTATATACGTTCATCACAAGTCTTACTTTGGTATGATCTCTCATCTACCTTCACATATAGGTATTAGGTATATCCATCAAGGTAAAGACTATCTCCCAGTTTTCTTTCTTTTAGTTTCCTTATTTAGTTTTCTCTCTTCTCATTTTGAAAGACTTGCTTAAGCATTGGAGGGGTTGCACACAAAATGACTCCCGTTGCCCTTCGATGCATGTTGATACATGCAAGTCTGGTCACATTATGAGAGAGAGCTTTGTCAGCGATGTGGTAGATTTTTGCTGCATCAGACTCATTTATCTTATGGGCATGCATAGTCTTGCGCTTGCATGACTCATAATACTGGATTGACCATGCTTGCCTTATGTTTTAGCTGACTAATTATCAGTGCCATTCTGGAAAACCAGCTGAATTTGAGTTCCAACTCCAAAGTAGGAAGAGAAGGTGAAGCAGCTTATACTTGAGCATGCAAGTTGAAGAAGCTAGTAATCGAAAAAAAAAGGTAGCTCGGTGCACGAAATTTTTACCATGTGAGATTTCAGAGAAGAATTTATTGTACGCAATCTTACTTTGTATTTTTTCTACAAGAGACTATTTTTAAGATTTGAATCCGTGACCTTTAAATTACAAAATAACAGTTTTACAGGTGCGCCAAGGCTTCCCTTTAAGCTAGTGATCAAAAGAGAGACAAATAATAACAAAAGGTGCAACATTGGATAAATTGTGTGTAAGTTGTGGTAGTTGTCTACCCGATGTTGGTCATTCAAGAAGGATATGTAACTCAGCATGTTCCACCAGTGCATGAACGGAAAAGATTCTTTTGGTAGATTTTCATCAGATATAACTGGGTAATGGACCTTAACCAATCAATCCAGAAAAATGAATGCTGAAGCAGATGAAAGTTGTGCAATTGTTTGTCTCAGATTTATTCTATGCCCAGTTCGGCTAAGTATACTGAAAGATGGATGTTGGAGTATGATACATAAAAGAGAGTGATCATGGAAGAGGGTACTTCGTGTCATTGTGAAGTTAATGTCACTCCATAGAACATTGAGATTAAGAAGTTGTTAGTTGACTGGATGGTAAATGTGGAACGCCTAGGCAATTGTCCTGGCACAATACAAGCAGGTGATTTGTCAAGATAGATGATTGCAATTTGCAAGCTCTTTGAAGAACTATAAGCAGAAGTCAGATTTTTTGTTACAGGACATTTAGATTGAAAGTGAGTTATTATTATTATTTAAATTTTATGAACTGCAGTTGTATCTGTTATATTAAATAGGGTTTGATCTAATTTTATTCCTACATTCTGGATAAACCAATTAGGCCAGTATATTCAAGTAAACTGCAACCCCATTGCATGCCTAGCAATCTTTTCCCTGCACAATCTCTCGTGACACTCTCGATGTGATTGTTTCTTGCTGAAGCCTCTCCTGAGGTTTCGCCCCTTGCATTGCCATCCTTATTCCAACAAGATATCGATCTTGAGCTTCTTTTCTTGCTTGATGTTTCCTATCTCCATCCCCATCTTCTGTGTGCCTCAACCCTCAGTGGCATTTTGCCGTGTTAGCCCTGTACACAAGTTGCTGGCACCAAGCCATCGAGTCGGTTCTTCCCGGCATATTCCAACGACACAACAGAAATTTCTCATTGATCTTTCATACCAGTCCACTTAATTTTAAACTTTTTTTTAAATGTTTATACCAACATTTAGGTTGGCTCTAATATTGTCCCCCTGGCTGGCCACCTCGACCACCTACCAATTTCAACCTCTTCCCCAGTGGATCTTTGTTCGTAAAATAATTTTTCTTCTCTTATTGTTATGTTTATCTAAATCTCAGGCTCATTTTCTCTCATCGTTGGTTACTTTTTCTTCCACCTAGGGACAATGCATCAGATTTCATATCCCCCATCTTTATTCCTATTTATTTATCTATCTCTATCGGTATTTAACTTTCATCTTCATTTTTATACTTATTGAAGGATTGAATATTGATATTATATCTAAATATTTTACTATTATCTACAGTTATATTTTCTTCAAATTTAAATTATTTTAATAAAGCTTTAGATATTTATCAAATTCCTAAGAGAACAATAAGAAAAAAATATATTAAATAATAAATTAAACATCACATAAAAATATATAATATTAAAAATAGTTTATCCCAACACAATTATCCTACAAAAATAGCATCAATTATTTACTAATATATTTTTTTCATTCCATCCAACTATCATTATTTAACAAAA
>JBAMHZ010000043.1:3500890-3511653 GCA_037177395.1 Alpinia galanga | reverse complement strand
CACCACTTAATTCTAGGAGTCATATATATTTTCTTTCTATTAATACTATACTTAAGGCGTATATCCAAAACTACTAACCTATGTTGGATAGTTAAACTTTCTCTAGGGATGACCTTGCAATCTTTATAAATTTTTCTATCTCTCTTTCTAACCATAAGAAAGTCAATTTGCGATTTATTATTTCCACTTTTAAACATGATCAAGTGTTCTCTTTTCTTAAAAAAATGTATTAACTAATATAAAATCATATGCTATCACAAAATCCAATATAGTTTTACCTTCTTCATTTCTTGTTTCAAACTCATAACCCTTATGCACTCTCTCATATTTATTGTTCCAATCAGAAGATATAATAAACAAAATTTAGAGGACACAAGGGTAAATTCCATTGTTTATCTTGACCAAGTACAGTGCTTTTACTAGCATTATATCAGCCATGTCAAGGTTCTGCTTTGTCATTGATTAAACTTATAAAAAAACAATCATGATAATAAGAAGTTGGAACTGGATACGCACTTCACAAAATCATTCTTCAGCACACGCATGAGAATTGTTGCAAGGAACCCAGTCAATAGAAGAACAGTGACACAAGAGTTTATGATGGAGAACCAGTGAATCTCCAGATGATGAGGCTCTGAAGAGGTTTGTGAGTACTTCTCCATCCTCTTCTCGAATGTTGTTTTTGTCTCCTTCCAGTTAACAGAGTAGGTAAAGTCTACCTCAATATCCCTGTCCTCAGTAATATCCACCAGTGCATTAGGATCAGTATGAACACTAATCTCAATCACACGGCCCTCATTGTAGAGTATCTCAAATTGCATATGTCGGTAAAGATAGTATTTGTAATCAGCCAGATCTTTTCCTTCCTTGTCAACTTTCCCAACAAATCCCCAGATAGGGAGGTCATCATAGTACATCTGGAAGTAGTAATCCTTGGTGACAGCGTCCCTAAACCTAGCAACATCTTCTGGTTTGAGCTTCTTCTTGCAAAGCACCTTGAACTTAAAATCTTCTCGGAAATCAAGCTTGTAGGGGGCATCAACAAGGCGATCTCCATTCAAAACTTCACCAAGGGCTTCCCTTTTCTCTTTTAAATGCTCTGTCGTCAGTGTTAATCCAAAAAAATTAGTGAACATCCCAAGAATACTATTGAACATATAGCCAGAGAAAATAGATAAGAACCAACCTGGAGTGCAAAAGGGTAGATCAAAGTAGCGATACGTTTCACTGTAAAGAAATAAGTGTATAAGCAACAAAAAAAATCTTTTAAGAATAGCAGTTAGCTGTCAGTACAGAAGATGGACTTCTAACAATTTGCGAAGCTCATCCTCAACGAAAGCGTAATCATAAAGGTATGCATGACTTCAAATATTTTTATTCACATGTTTATAATCAAGATTAGCTGAAACTCAACGGATACAACACCATCCACTCAAACTGAGGAGTCAGAGACCATCAAATAATCCGACAAAATCTAAGGGGAAAAAGCAACAGTACAAGTATTACACAAATAAAGATAGTACCTAGACAAAGAACAATCATTTTGTCGATCTGCCTAAAAAAAGAACAATATTTTTAACAATAAATCAGGAGGCACATCTTTCACTTAACAAGTTAACATATTTTTCGTGCCAAAGAAGAAATCAGCAGATCATTCTCGGCGACTTCGACCTCCCGGAAACAGATGGAAGAAAGGAAATGTAACAAAAAAAAAAATCAATAGATCTATCAGAACAGAGTTACTCTGCCGAAGATTAAGAGGACCTCACCTAGGGTTATGGAAAGGACCGACCTTGTTGGCGTAGAGAGGGACAGGGTCCCCCTTCTTGAAGCGGTGATCGGAAGCGTCCGACGCGTCTCCGGCGATCCCGAAGCACAAAATCAGCAACGCCGCTGCTGCAGCAGCCAGATCCATCGACCCCCTCCCCATGGCTCTAGCTCGGATCGAGTCAAATCGGAGATCAAGCGATGGACAGAGTGGGAAAAAAAATCGATCTTCTCCCTTGCGGCTGGATCAGGTCGGAAATTACGATTTTGGATAACATCCACCGTTTACTGTTACATTAATTAATGGTTTTAAGAGATTAAAGAAATATTCAAGTTAAAAAGCCTTTTTCCCAAAAAAAAAAAAAAAGTGATTTAAATGCCACAGCAATATTTCAGATATTTATTTTAATTATTTAAAAAATATATATTAAGTTGAAATTGTTTGGGCTCAAGATTCTGTGTTATAGCAACATGCAAGGGTCTTTTTCTCCGAACGATTAGGTCCTATCCAATCTTGGCCGATCGTCAAGTAAACGGTTAGGATTACGATCCGATGATCGTACGGTGAGTAAGGCCCCGTTCACGTGAATACCGCACGCGGTAGCGGCACTGTCTATCTTCACCGTTTATGGAACGAACGCATTCCGAAAATTGGAGGTGTCATGCGACGATTCGCTGTCGTCGGTGGCGCATCCATCGGCCAAGCTTAACTTGGACGGAAGATATGGAGCACGTTCAAAACGCACACCAACTAGATCGCAACCCGCTGGACCCAAGTAATGCTTGGCGGGGTAATAAAGCGGGGCCCAGACAATGCTCGAAGAGGAGTGGGTCGACAATGTTGGTCCCGTTTATTTTTAGTTTCTTAACGGAGACGGAAGGTGGTCTTGCCCTTAAAATCTCCGGGCGGGGTCGCGTGAAAGGAATCAGGAATCTGTTCGACCGATGGGATCCTTGCAAGACGAGCGGAGCACATCTTTGGAAGAAGCGCTGTTGCCTGAGGTTAGATCACCTCTTCTCATTGCGTCTCTGCATAAAGTTTTGTTAAATTTGCTTTCTTACAAGCTGCTAGTGCTTAACCGGTCTTCATTTTTTATGGGAATTTGCAGGCCTTTTGAAGTTTTTTTTAACCATAAAAGTTAACTTGTGATTCGGATCTTTGAGTTGGTCAATTTGCGAGATTATTATGTTGTTGATTAATTGCTTGGATTTGCAATTAATTGCTGCTAGTGAATTAATTCCTGTATCTTTCGAAATTAGTTAGTACGGGAGATCTTTGTTTCTGTTTTGAATTTAGGGTTTCGATTGATTGCGATACTATTCTTGACTTCCAAGCCGTGTTAGCTTTCATTCGTGAAGGAAAATTAAGTATGGGTCCTTCTCTACTACAGCAAAACCAACGTTGGTTTGTCTTGCTTTGGAAAACCATTCTTACATGAAAAGTAGTAGTAGCTTTTTTCTCCAGAAATATTTTAGGGATTTTGTGTTGTTTTTGTTTGATATGTATTGCGACTGGAAATCATAGGTCTTTTTTTATAAATTTTTTTTAAAGAGTTTATATTTTCACAAGCTTTGAAAAGATTTTGATTTGATGAAAAACTTCATGAGCTTACAGAAGGCCAGTTTTTCATTAAAGTGGCTGAAATTCACATTCGCTAATAAATTTTGAGTTTTCACTATGGTTTCCCTAGTAGACATTTCCTAGATCAATGCTACAGCCATCCTAAGAACAGTCCATAATTGTTTTTTTTTTTTTAAGTTTGTCTTTGTAACCAATTTGCCACACTTTTCATCTGAAACATTTAAGAGGTACAATAAGCTTGCATGCACATATTCTCAATCAGCTAAGAATCCCTTGACCAACTTGGATTTATGAATGAGCTTTCTGATGCAGAGTTCGTATTTTTTTTTAGATTAAATATATACTGTGTTAAGGGCGAGTCATTCTGAAAGATGTGGTTATTGCAGTAGATGCACCTTTCACACAGTGAGAAAAAAAGTTCATTTATATAACAAAAAGTTTCTTTTTGATCGTATTTGACTTCACATATGCTGAAATGGGATCTCAAGTATGCCCAGCATCAGAAAAATATTTCTACATTGTGGTATTTTTCATGTCAAATTGAAAATTTAATGAACTATTGAACCTTGCGACTGATTTATAACCATGCAAGAATACAGGATATTCATCTTACTTTACATTTGCTTTTGATCAGAGCATAAAAGGGTAAGTGATCACATCAAACTCCTACCAAACGAGGTTTGCAATTGTTAGTCATTAACATTTTGCCTTGTAACCAAAGGGGTCTTCTCCTGATTAATGATTATGCACTTCACATACATGTTAGGGATGACAAAGGTAGGGTACCTACCCATTCCAATGCATGTCTAAGGTTTCTGTTGTTTTAGTTATACTAATGCAGATGGACATCCATACCTAATTAAAGAGGTTGCATGACTTTAATATGTAACAAAGCAAAGTGAAAGCTTAGGTATTTTAAGAATGTGTGCATATATATATATATTATATAAATATTATAAAACAATTAAGTTTATTCAAGCATCAATGGTTGAGGCCTTAAATCTGAACTTATCTCGTATCTATTATGATTATCTATTTTGTTACTGAAAGCCTAAACCATAAACCCTAACTCCCTTAATATGCCATACCTAACTAAATAGGTAGGGTAGTTGTGGGCAGGGATTGAAATCTCATGCTGTTCCGGTATGGTGCAAACTTATGGTTCTGCTTGCTGACTGAAAGTTTGAAATATATATGTTGGCATGGTCACTATGTAGTTATATTGTCCGAGTCGATTGGTATCTTTTGGTATTGCAAGGTATCATGACTTCTCATCACCATAAGGTTGTAGTGCTAGATCATGAAGGGGACAACACTGAAAACTATGAAAGAGAAATGGTCTGGGTGTTTTGCTAAGTTGTGAGGAGGAGCACTGTTGGAAGTTGGTGTGGTGCAGATTCATCTTGTTGCAAAAGAGAGATAGTGAGAAGGGAAGAAGCTGATAAATCTGCATCACAACCAATGGAGAAACTCCTTTAGGAGGGAAACTATGAATTTTTTGTGGGGGATTAACTAATAAATATGACTAGGTTAGGAGTGTGTTGGTAGGGTTGATTTATAAATATTATTAATTTGTTGTGGGTTAATTAATAATGTTGTCTCCATTGGCAAGTGGGTAACTAGTTAGATTTATAGATAAAAATATGTTTTAGTTGAGGATTTTATTTGAGATTTAATGATGAAAAGTTAAAGTATTAATAAGTCTTAGAATTGTTATACTAAGTTAATCATGTGAGTGAGCTGAGGGTGTGACTAGAGAAAGAAGATTTTACTTTTTTTAATAAATAATTATAAATAGAATAATTTTATTTAAATTTAAAGTACATTTTAAATATATTATGACTTTATTTTGAAAAATTATATCATTTTATGTCACATTAATAATAATTTGATTAGTTAATTGTGATTAATATAGCTTTTTTATTATTAACAAATTTGGTGAAATGATAACTTGATTAAATGTTAAAAAATTCTATTTATTAGTGTAGATATAAATTTATAGATAATAACTGTATTATTATTTTTTGCTATCATTTTACACTATTCCATAGTTATAAAGACTAGATCGGGCTGTTAGATTGGAAAAAAGTGGAACCAAATGATTCTTCAGTTTAGGTTAGCTCATGGGTTTCATGTGCGAAAAAAATCACTTAAAAACCGGTTGGATCACAAAACCAGCCAATTGGGCCGCTTTTTAGGAAACCAGGCCAAGTAAAATGGCTTAAAATGTTAAAACTACCTTTTGTAATTTCAAGTAATTAAATTTGGGACAAGGCCATAATCTATTTTTCATATTTTAATCTGCCCTAATAATAAATACATCTTCAAAATTATAAAATCTTTTACTTAAAATATAATTCCAAGCTGATTATTCTAATTTTTATATCAATACTGTATGTATTAATAAATTATTTTTCTTACATTTGTCTATGCATGATTATGTATTAATTTCTTTATTACCTAGGTTCATTAATAAAATCAATAAATTTGCAATTTAATTACTGGAATAAGTTGGTCTGGCTAATGGACTCGACTGAGTCAATATCAAGATTCACCTACAGTTTAACCAATTGATCTACCATTTTACCATTAAACTAGTGACCTGAAACTTGGTTGGTTGGACTTCTGGTTTGGTTTTATAATTATGCACTATACACTGGACTGTCTCGGACAAAAATATTTAGACCTGATTATGGGCTTGGATTTGGACAGGAAAAGAAAATATAAGCCTGATCTTTTTGGCCCATGACAGACCCAGCCCATCTAATGATCACCTTTATTAGATCTTTTGGCTGACTGGTAGCAGTATTGAATTTGCAAGCTATGATAATCTTGCATGGTATTTTTCAAAATTTTGTGGATTTTCTTATTCGCTTTGTTTCCTATAATTTTGAGTACTTTAGAGAAGAAATCTTGTTTTACATTTTTTTATCATATAAATGTTTTACTTAAGCGCTTAGACCTTCTTTATTTATTATTTTCAAATTGGCGGGTTTGAAGAATGAGAATAAAGGGCCATATACTGGAGATGGATCTGTGGACATTCATGGAAACCCTGTTCTAAAGGATTCCACAGGCAATTGGAGAGCATGCCCTTTCATTCTTGGTATGTACATTTTCAAACTCTTTTTTATTTCCTATATTTAATCAGCTTAAATTTCTACTTTTAAAAATACAAATTATAGGCAATGAGTGTTGTGAGCGATTAGCGTACTATGGAATATCTACAAATCTTGTCACTTACTTGAAGAACAAGCTGCATCAGGGAAATGCCTCAGCTGCAAGAAATGTCACAACATGGCAAGGTACCTGCTATATTACTCCACTGATTGGAGCAATTTTAGCCGATGCATATTGGGGAAGATATTGGACAATTGCAATATTTTCAACAATATACTTCATTGTAAGTATTACTCAGTGCATCATTATCTTGTCCTTGTCGTCCTGCTCCATTTAGGGTGATAAGATCTATTTTCCTTTTGTTAAGATGATTAGTGCTGTTTATTACTCATAGGGAATGGCTACATTGACCCTTTCGGCTTCAGTTCCTGCTTTTAAACCACCAGCCTGTATAGGATCTTTTTGCCCAGAAGCAAGTGCATTTCAATATGCTATCTTTTTCAGTGGACTCTACTTGATTGCACTAGGGACTGGTGGGATTAAACCTTGTGTTTCTTCATTTGGAGCTGACCAGTTTGATGATACTGATCCAAGAGAGCGAGTGAAGAAGGGATCTTTTTTCAACTGGTTTTACTTCTCTATTAATATTGGTGCTCTAATATCTAGCAGTTTTTTAGTTTGGGTACAAGACAATTATGGATGGGGCTTGGGCTTCGGAATCCCTACATTATTTATGGGATTAGCAATACTAAGTTTTTTCTTTGGCACCCCACTATATAGATTTCAAAAACCTGGAGGAAGCCCTATTGTAAGGATGTGCCAAGTCATTGTTTCCTCATTTCACAAATGGAAAGTGCACACGCCTCATGACAGTTCTCTCCTATATGAAGTGCCCGAGAAGTTCTCTGCAATCAAAGGAAGTCGAAAAATAGAACACACAGATGAACTCAGGTAAAACTCTTTATCTTTTATACAACATTGACTGAGAAGCCCTATTGTATCATTCTTAAATTATCTCTGTGAAGAACTTAGCAAACAACTGAAGAAGCTTGATGCAAATCTCTTGCTTTTTTATTCTTTCTATAGTGTATCTCTTGTATGATTGTGATGGGACTCTTATTACATCTGCATTCTGTGACTAAAAAGATCACATTAAAAAAAAGCAATAAAAGTTGCATAAATCAGAGGGATCAGGGATCGGGCACTGAATTTTGATTACATGTGTAATTGTTTCTCTGCATAAGGATATTTTTGGTTGGAAATTTCAAGTTGTAGAACAGTTCAGTAAGTTTGGAGAAGATATATTTGCTTCCAAATGCTTATCTCAGAGAAATGGGCTTATTCAGTCTCGGTTTTAATAATTCATTTTAGTGCTTAAAGGATTTTAATGCTTGATATTAGCACCATCTTTGCATTCGGAGAGACACTTCTTCATGAAAATAGCTTTTCTGCTGTTAGCCTGTGCTTATTTTCACATAGCTTAATCTATTATGAACCTGACATTGGGTTTTTGATTAGCAACTGTTTTGTTCTACAGATTTCTCGACAAAGCTGCTACTGTGACAGAAACTGATACGAACACCGAAAGCTTTTCAAACCCATGGAGACTGTGTACTGTCACTCAAGTGGAAGAGTTGAAGATTCTGGTCCGGATGTTCCCCGTCTGGGCAACTACCATAGTTTTCTCTGCAGTCTATGCACAGATATCTACTATGTTTGTTGAGCAAGGAATGGTTATGGACACAAAAATAGGCTCCTTCACCATTCCACCCGCATCTCTTTCAACATTTGACGTTATCAGTGTGATCATATGGGTGCCAGTCTATGACAGCATTCTTGTTCCAGTTGCGAGGAGATTCACAGGCCAAGAGAGAGGCTTTTCAGAATTGCAAAGGATGGGCATCGGCCTGTTCATATCCATACTAGCTATGGCAGCAGCCGCAGTGGTTGAGATCTGGCGACTGGACATTGCCAAGGCTGAAGGTTTAGTTCATGAGAAAGAGGCTGTACCCTTGAGCATTTTATGGCAGATGCCACAGTATTTTTTAGTCGGAGCAGCTGAAGTATTCACATTCATTGGGTCACTTGAATTTTTCTACGATCAATCTCCCGATGCAATGAGAAGTCTATGCGCTGCACTATCGCTTCTTACGAATGCACTTGGAAACTACTTGAGTTCCTTCATTGTGACCATAGTAGCATCGATAACAACTCGAGGAGGGCAAATTGGATGGATTCCTGACAACTTGAACGAGGGGCACCTAGATTATTACTTCTGGCTTCTTGCCGGGCTGAGTTTTTTGAACCTTCTGGTGTATGTCGCCTGTGCAACCAGGTACAAAAGCAAGAAGGCTACTTGAAGTCCAAAAACTGTCAGTTAAAGTTATTCCTGAAACATGGCATCTGATATGTGTTCTGTAATTGTTCAGTCAATGCTTTCCTATGTTGAAACCATATTGCAACATTTGCCTCGTTTCAATTACATTGGAAGTGTTCTACTCAAAGACTGACCTTTAAAACTTTTTACACTTCTCTCCCTTCACTGAACTATCTAGTGACTGGATTAAATTTTAGTCCATCTTTGATGCGTTTGACTGGATGCCCAATGCGCATCTATGTATAAATTGTGCATGCATGTCAATTTTACATCAATATCTCTTTGAATATGTTTTTGATACTAAAGTTAAAAATTATAATTTTTCAAAAATTCATGACTCCAAATTAATAGCTTGTTTTCTGAAAGTAAGATCATGATTGATTATTTGCATGATTAATAAATTTATTTAATACTTTTGGCTAATTAAATTCATCACAGTAGACATCATAATATATAAATAAAATAATTTTGCCCACCGTCCTATGCAGTAACAAAGCCTTTTTTTTTTTAAAGAAAACTAAAAATATCAAATTTTGAATTTTAAATGGGATGAATATTTCAAAGATTGATTTTTGAATATGCATAAATTGTTTTTTTTAATTTACTAGATAAATAAAATTGGACCTAAAGGGAGATCCAAGCGGCCTAATTAATTTTAATTTTTTCAATCCTAAATGGCTTAAATATCTAAGTATATACAGGATCTAAAATTTTTTTTAGGTCCCTTATAAATCACAAGTTGTAAAAAAAAAAATTACAATGCATACATATTGTTTTAATTTTAATAGATTTTTTTTTTACGTAACATGTTTGATCTGTATAAGTTTTGTGGGGTTTATAAACTTTTTAATTGCTTCACTTAGTCAATATTTTGTCCTGTGTTTTTCATTTTTGATATCTTTTTATTGCTTAATTAATTAATTTGATCGTGTATATTAGTTTTCTTTTTAATCTTTACTACGAATTCGTAAATTATATGCAATCAAGATTATTTCACTGTTATTTAATTGACCTGACATGAGATTAATGTGAGATTTTATAAAGTTAAATATTTGAATTAAAAAAAATTATAGAAAAAATTTAGTTAATACTTTTGCTATCAAAATGCATAATATTTAAATAATTATTTTAAAAAATTTATTATATTATAAATATTATATGTTATTTAATATTTTATATATTAATTTATATGGTACATGTTTCAAACCTTAAAAAAAAAACAGAGGTACGGTAGGCAAATCAGGGAACAACACCTATCCCAAGATTAATTGGGTATTAAAAATTAATCTAATAATTTATTTAATCGCGCTGATGCACGTCATCCTACGGAGATATTTTATAGGAGAACGTAATTTAATTCTATGTTGAGACTTAGTTCGGCAATGATTTATGGAGGTAATTATTTATAGAGGAATTTATCTGACAAATAAAGTATAATTTTGATATTGGACAGCCTTTTAAAAAAGATATAATTGTAGAATTTGATAATTGTAGAATTTGAACTGATCTAAAAAAAATAGTGAATATTTTTTTTAATTTATTCAGATAATTAATAAAAATTTACTGAAGCTCTAATTTATGCCGACTCAATGGTTGAAGATAGAGCTATCAAGCGGACCAATCTATGATGGGGTGGGTCAATCCATCGTAAACTCAATATTTAGCGGGTAGAAATAATTCGGCTCGCCATTTCAGTGGGTTGACAAATTTCTAACCTAACCCAACCCAAGGCAGGTTATGAGTTAGGCGGGCTGACCCATAGGCCATAATTTTACTATATATCAAATTTTTTTATTCTCATCAAATTTAATTTATGACCATTTGATCCTTTATAGTACATACGGAAGTCATTCTAATATTCTCTCTACTCTTCTATTAACCTAGGGTGTGTTGTATGTTTGATATTTTTTTTTTCTT
>JBAMHZ010000043.1:3477408-3490384 GCA_037177395.1 Alpinia galanga | reverse complement strand
GGTTACTTAATCTTCTCCACTCCTCACTTAACTCACAATCCAAACATGCCATATCAAAGCCTATTAAATTTATCCCTATAAAATGTCATAAAAATTCGGTTAAAGTCCTGAAAAATTCTATAAGGTAATTTTCCAATTAACAATTATTATTTTATATTTATTTAATTATCATAACTCCGCCCACGATGAGTTAATCTTGTCATGATCGGTCCTAAGCCCGAATAAAGGAGGGTTGTGATAGTTTGCTAGCCAGTGTTAAACTAAGACAAATGCTCAATGAATATATTTGCTAAACTAATGCGCTAATGCTAGGTTGTTTCTTAGAAGGAACGCATTGCAGGGTTCAACTGTAATGTCTCGGCAAAGATCGCTACGTCTCTAGAATTAGGGTGTAGTAATAAATATGCAAGATTTCGCATTGTAGGGTTCGATTGAAATGTCTCGACAAGGACCATTACATTTCCATGAGAACTTGGGTGCAGTGTTAAATAGATAAAAAAATTTCACAGAATAGGTTGGGTAAAGACAAATATTATAGAAAAACTAATAGTCTAAGATTTGAAATATAGAATATAGGAACCCTCACAGGTAAAACAATGGAGGTAGTCGATACAATGATTAGAAGAAGAATTAGTATTTTGTATGTACAAGAGATAAAATAGATAGACGAGAAGGCAAAAATGATAGAGAATTCAGGTTTTAAATTATGGTACACATGAAAGAGTAAAACAAGAAATGAAGTGGATATTGTTGTAGATAGTTCGTTAAAGGATGAAATTGTAAGAGTAATTAGAAAAGAGATAAAATTATAGCTCTCAAGATAGAGGCATGAAAGTGCTTAGGGAAATAAGGTATTGAATGACTTACAAAATTATTTAATATGATATTGAAACAAAAAATATCTAATTAATGCAGGGTAAGTACTCGAATTCCCTTATATAATAATAAGGAGACATACAAAATTGGGCAAACTATAAAGGTATTAAACTAATGAGTCATACCATAAAACTTTGAAAAATAATACTATAAAAAAGATTAAGGGGGCAAGGTTACCAAAAATCAATTTGAGTTCATGCTTGAAAGATTAATAATAGAAGTTATACATCTTCTTAGGCAACTAATTAAAAAGTATCGGGAGCAAAAACAAGATCTACATATGATATTCATTAACTTAGAAAAAACTTATAATAGAATCCCAAGTGAAATTATATGGAGAATTCTAGAAAAGAGAGATGTTAGCATAGCATATATTGAACTAATTAAGGATATACATATGGAAGTAACGATCAGAGTGAAGACTTCAGACGGATTAACTGAAGCATTTCCAATAAAGATAGTGTTACATTAAGGATCAACTCTAAGTTTCTATCTTTTTATACTAATTACGGACAAACTCGCTAGACACATTCAAGATACAGTACTGTGGTCCATGTTGTTTACAAATGATATTGTTTTGATAGATGAGATATGAAGGAGTAAATGCTAAAATAAAATATTGGTGGAAAATAGTAGAAGTGAAAGGTTTTAGGCTTAATGGAATAAAGACAGAATATATTGAATTTAAATTTAGCAATATTAGACGTAATGAGATAAGTGTTAAAATAAGAGATGACGAGTTAACTAGAATTGAGAGTTTTAAGTATTTAGAATCATTTTTGCAAGATGATGGAGAGATTGAGAGAGATGTTTTACATAGATTACAAGCATGATTGTTGAAATAGAGGAGAATGTTGAGTGTTTTATGAAATCGTAAAGTACCTCTAAAACTTAAAGGAAAGTTCTATAAAATGACGGTTAGACATGTTATGTTATATGACACTGAATGTTGGGTTATAACTCGAACAAATAAGCAGAAGATGAGAGTTGCAGAGATGAATATGTTAAGATGGATGTGTGGACATGCGAAGATAGATGGAATAAGAAATGATAGTATTAGAGAGAAAGTTAGAGTTACATCTATTGAGGAAAAACTCTAAGAGACATGGTTAAGGTGGTATGAACATGTACTTAGATGACCAATATATGCTCTAGTGAGACGATGTGAAACTATAACAAATATACACATCAAACGAGAAAAACTAAAAAACACTTGGTTAGCAACAATAAAATAATATAAAATTTATTTAAGTATAAATGATGATATAGTAGGAATAAAGCCCAATGACATAGAAAAATCTATATAGCCGATCCCACCTAGTGGGATAAGGCTTGGTTGTTGTTGTAGATTTTTTAATTCTACTATAAAATTTAATTCGTATGCCATTGCCATAAGGGCAGCCCGGTGCACGAAGCTTCCGCTATATGGGGTCCCAGAGAAGGATCCATTGTACGTAGCTTTACCCTGTTTTTTTTGCAAGAGGCTGTTTACAGGATTTGAACCCGTGACCTCTGGGTCACAAAGCCATTGCCATATTTCTAAAAAATCTTTTGATTATTTTTCTCACAACTTTAATTAAGAAATGTTTATCAATTTTAATATAATTACTTAAAATTACCACACATCACGCAGTTCAGCATCTAGTATAATAGAATCAATGAGTCAGAGCATCAGGAGCGGCAGACCTTCAATCCTTCAGCCATGGTTTCTAGTTTGGTCCTTCAAGAAGTTATTGGGTAAGGCTTTACTGTTAAAATCTACCAGGTACATTTCCTCTTTCAACAGATTATGGTGTGTCTATTTATTAGAAAGAATCTGATCATCTTCAATTATGTGACCTTTGGGGGAATCGATTAGGAACAGTGGATTTGGTTAGAAACTTTGACATTGAATTATCTTGTATCAATAAGTTGTGTGCACGGTAATGTCCATTGTTTTATCGATAACTGACTAGTCATTACTGAAGAAATTTCATGTTTTAAGATAAAAATTTAGGGGAAAACTATGTACACTAACAACTTTTCTTCTCACTGTACCAATTATTCTGCTGTATTCTTATCAGTTGTCATTTTCTGTGCAGATGGAAAGCATGGACAGGGAGTTGAAAAGATCTCGACTAGCAGAGCAACTGCACAAGCACTATGCAGCAACGTCTATTCCAAAAGGCTTACATTGTCTCTCATTACGACTTACAGATGAATATTCATCTAATGCGCAAGCACGTAAACAGTTGCCACCACCTGAGTTGCTACCTTTGCTGGAAGATAATTCATACCATCATTTTGTCCTAGCCACTGATAACATTCTTGCAGCCTCTGTAGTGGTCAACTCAGTTGTTACATCTTCATTAAATTCAAAAAGAGTAGTCTTCCATGTCATAACTGACAAAAAGACCTATCCCGGAATGCATTCATGGTTTGCATTGAATCCTCTTCCCTTTGCTATTGTTGAAGTGAAAGGTGTCCACCAGTTTGGCTGGTTAACGAGAGAAAATGTGCCTGTTCTTGAAGCTATTGAAAATCACAATGGTGTCAGAAATCACTATCACGGGAATCATATCACGGGAGCTGATGTCACAGATACTCCAAGAGTTTTTGCATCTAAATTGCAGGCTAGGAGTCCTAAATATATTTCTCTGCTCAACCATCTGCGCATATACCTGCCTGAGGTAAATTAGTTAGTGTGAACATTTTGTTTTGTAATGTCAGCTCCTGTTAAAAAAATTTCTCAGAAATTCTGTTGTTCCAAACATGAAAAAGGTGGAATTTCAATATTGATAAATTTTTTTTATCAGTCTATGCCTGCTGTGTTGTGTAGTATGGACTAAAGAATCAGGTTGTTGGGTCCACGCATGCATACTAAGCACTTTCATGGATTTGACTATTATACAGTATTTTTGCTATTGGTTGCATCATCAATCTTACCCTAATATTACTTCAATTGTCATATTATAGGCTTAATAAGATGAAGTTAATAGTGTAAGCTATCACTTCCATTCAAAATTTTCATCCTTCAAAATAAGGTTGGGAGAATAAAGGTGGAAAATGTATTGTAATTTGATTGTCTCTTTTCTCATGAGCTGTACACAAACATTACCTTCTGGATGTTAAAGTTCTCCTAAGACCATAGCTTCCAGTGGTTGTTATGTATGAAATGCATCGATTATTATTTAGTAGCTTTCCACAAGAATAATATACAGAAAAAATTAGTTTTATTTTAATAATTCTGATATGTTTTTTGGAAGGCCTGATTTAGACACATGTTAGCCTTAATACGATCAGCTAATGGATTATTCTGGTAATTTTCGTGTCAATATCTAAAATTTAAATATGGGTTAATCAGTGACCTATTATAAAATGTACACAATGAGTTTTGCTGATGTTTAGATGAAGTGAAAAAAATCAAATATGGAAGTAAATGAGTGGAACACATTGTCGCAGATAGTTAAAAGATGGATATAGGTAAATTGCTGATGTGTGAAGGTAATTAAAACTGAATTTTACTTAACCAGATTCAGATATATGGGTTATAAACAGAAATGATTCTTTTATACTACATGGAATTTCTTTAGTGGATTCAAATATGTTTCGTGCCATATGTGAATGCCATGTGTGAATCATGGTTAACGGATATCTTGTAGGAATAAATGTGTCTTCAATATTTTTAAGAACATGTGGCTTTGACTTCTTAGCATGTGATGATTGTGAAAGCTCCTAGTATACTTAGAATGTAGGTATGAAACATTGTATAATGATCATAAAAGGTACAAATGAAATCTGTTGTATATAAGGTTGTCAACAACTTGCAAGAAATACATAATTGTTCTTTGCTCTTCATGTTTGTCATAACTTTCTGAGATTGCTGCAATAGTTTGTCTGCATATTAATGTTCATGTTTGTGGCCAGAAGGATGACCAGAAGGCATCTTATTCATGCCAGTCAGGTTGTGATTGTCATCTCATTTCCATATTTGGTGTACAGATTTGTCTTCTTCATAAATTGTTTCCTGAATAATGGCAATGATGTGATTGTTCTAAATTTTAAAACAGTTATTCCCCAACCTCAACAAGGTGGTGTTTCTAGATGATGATGTTGTTGTTCAGCGTGACTTGTCACCATTATGGGAAATTGATCTTTCTGGGAAAGTAAATGGTGCTGTCCTAACTTGCAAAGGTGAAGATTCATGGGTGATGGGTAAAAGGTTTAGGACATATTTCAACTTCTCGCATCCTCTCATTGCTAATAAATTGGACCCTAATGAATGTGCTTGGGCATATGGGATGAATATTTTTGACTTGAATGCCTGGAGGAAGACTAATATTCGAGAAACATACCATTACTGGGTGAAGGAGGTAATGTCTAACCTCTTGTTGTCATCTAATCCTTCGTCCTAATGAATGCCCTAAATTTTCCTTCTAGAAAGAACTATAAATTATTTGCTTCCCATTTTTGCTTGTTAACTAAATTAGTTCTTTTTGCACATTGGAGTGGTTTTATGTTTTCTGATAAATTTTGATTGGTTTAGATAGATGCATCACTCTGATTACTGATGTAAAATCATTGATTGGCTGCAAGGTTGAATGCATTGCATAGCATTTAGACACATTGGGTGATATGAAAAAAAAAATCATCAATTCTGAATACTATTGTTATTGGATACTACATTATCCTAATCCAAATGGTGTTTGCTTGCCAGCGATGCTACTTTTTACATGCATTTTGGATTCTCTGGGAACGTTTTTGACAATATGTCCCTGAAGCAAGATTAAATGCATCACATTTATAATTTTCTGTAATAGAAATGGAGTTTGCTTGGATTTTAAACTTTGGTTCCCATTTAAGTTATTTTCAGTAAAAACGTTCTAGATTCATGTTCACAGAACCAATCAAACAATCTGCTAGCCTTCATGTTTAAGTGAAAGTTCGATTATACACCTTTGCCCACTAACAAGAACCTACAGGATAGCAGTTAGGTGGTTTATAGACGATGAAGGCCATGCCATCATGTTGTGCTATGATAAAAGTTCGAAGACATTGTCTCATATTTGTTGGACAATTAACTAACTCATCCAAATGAATATTGTGATATAGATAAGAATGATGGATTTGTTTGAGTTTATCGTGAGATTTTTTTATATAATTGAGCAGCTTGTAGTTCTGATAGAGGAGTTGAGTGAAAATACATTTAGTACAAACATATCGGAAAATGATCAAGAGGATCTCAAAATTAGTGTGTTGATAATTTGGAGTTGAAGGTGTTAGAGTATGAGGTAGACCAATTAAAGACAATCTAAAAAAAAGTTAAATGACTTGGGTCAACCCACGATGACATTCTATATATGGAGGAATAAGATGTATTTACCAAAACCCATTGTTGGGAACATCTTACTTGTTGTATCCTGCAGAAATAACTAATCCAACTCTAGCCAATTTTGAGGAACCATCAAAATTAATTGAAGCTAGTTCCAAATTCTAAGAGAATCTAATGAACCTTGACCGTTGGTATCATTTTAGGTTTTATCTTCATTTTTTTTTCTCCAGACTCATGTAAGCTAATGCCTACGCTGGTTTCACCATGTTTAAACCCAGCCCATGCCCCATCTCAGTTAAGCATACATTTCAATAATGGAACAAGATATGCAGCCACGTAAGCCGTAACAGAATATGAAATTTTATCAGGAGTATCCACAATTGATGTCCTTGATCTAATTATATTATTATGTCAGTCTGTCATTTTAAACAAATGCCTATCATATACTTTTCAACTTTCTTTATGTGCATTTTGCCAATAGCATGTGGAGTCTTTATAAAATCCTACAAATGCCATTACAGTTTAATGTGCTCAGGTGAAACTGCGGTTCCAAATTCTTCCTTGTGACCGTACTTATTGCCTATGAAATCTAGGTCTATGCTAAGTGTAGCACCTTTATTCTTTCTGTCATGTCAAGGCCTTCAGTTTCTTATTGTATCTTATTCATATTGGCAAAAGTTAATTCTTGTTTTCCTGTTGAATTACATGCATAAGAAAAATGCAACTTGTGATTGATCAGTTGTTTGTTTTTATTTTTCATATCCTCGTAGATTCTTCAGCAAAAGTTGCTTCCCTAATTTGTACATGCATGCCTAATGTGTCTCCTCTTATTCTTCTATCTCAATGCAGAATCTGAAGTCAAATCTGACACTATGGAAGCTGGGGACATTACCACCAGCTCTAATCGCATTCAGAGGTTATGTGCATCCTATCGAATCATCCTGGCATTTGTTAGGTCTGGGCTATCAGGAGAAGACTGACCTCAACAGTGTTAGGAAGGCTGCAGTGATCCACTACAATGGGCAGTGCAAGCCTTGGCTGGAGATTGGATATAAGCACTTGCAGCCCTTTTGGAAGCTGCATGTAAACTATTCCAATGATTTCATCAGGAATTGCCATATCTTGGATCCTCAATAATAGTCAGATAGCTAGACTGCGTGACAATTGAGGGAGAAGTTCCGAATCTCACCTCGCGCACATTCTTTCACACAATATCTGAAAGAACCACTTCCTAAACCAAGAACTCAGTTGCATAGTGGTGCAGTCAAAAAATGGGATGCATCTGGCAGATTCCTGTTTTATGACTGACTCTGGAAACTCTGGGAATTAGATTCATTCTAAGGAAATAATAACTAGTATTGGGCATTCTAAAGGTAGTTCGTCGTGGAATGCTCGACGGTGTATTCCTGTTATGGAACAAACAGTCTCAATCTACTCCTTGTTGCTAGAGAAGGAGCATCCAGCTACTGCACGAACGATATATACTGAAGAGATAACTTGTGTTGGAGGATCTGGATTTTGTGTGGGGGTTGTTGTTTTTTTTTTTTTTCTTTCTTGAAAAGTTTATTTTGGCTTTTATTTATTAATTTACTCAAACCTTTTTCCGGTTCTTTATTTGACCTCTAAATTTAGAGGCCATGGATGTTTGTTTACTTTTTAACATTTCAACCCCTTTGAATATTGGGGAACCCTAGGAAATGTCTTAATTCATACGATATTGAAATGTGCAGTTAATTCTTTCACTTTATTTATGTGCAAATTGTGTTTTGATTCTATCTTTTCTTGGCCAAATTTATTCCTCAAACTTAATTCAGGTATGAAATGTCCACTTGGCCCTGTAAAATAAATGCAATGGAGATTGGAGAAGGATATTGCTAGGGTAATAACCCGTCTTAAAAACTACTTTCTTTCCCTCATTGACCATTGAATTGAACAACTACCAATTGAAGGAGACGAATGAAAATGAACCAACAAAAGGGGTAGATTAAAACAAATCAAATCGCCGCACTCATGAGCACGGTGCAATGATAAAGTGAAAAAATATCTCATAGAAAAATATAGTTTAAAATTTATAGGGTAGTCTTCCGTGTAAAAGTTTATCCGATAAATAG
The DNA here is from genome assembly GCA_037177395.1 of Alpinia galanga. Taxonomy (NCBI): domain Eukaryota; kingdom Viridiplantae; phylum Streptophyta; class Magnoliopsida; order Zingiberales; family Zingiberaceae; genus Alpinia; species Alpinia galanga. Next base: position 3,482,086 of record JBAMHZ010000043.1, on the reverse strand, counting down.
AATAAGATTTTGATATTGGATAATCTTTTAAGAATGATTCTATCATGAGCTAAATTGATCATTTTTAGAGATTAATTGAGCTAAAGGTATAGACCTGATGCTGAAAAAAAATACAAATCAAATGGACAATTGAACAAAGCATTTTGTCATTTTAAATGCACGATAAAGTTAATACACGAATACGCACAGTAACACAGCGTCAATTTGTCGCCATTACTCATGGCATGGCGAGCGACGTTACCGCAAGCATGCTTTTGCCTCGAAGTCAGGGAAGACGACAAATGCAATGGATAAGGGAGCCACATCGATGGGCGATCGAACAGCAGCATTCACAGGGTTCAGAGGAGGAACGTCCCCTTCTTCAGTGAGCTCCAACGGAGTGCCGTTGAGCAGCACGGTCTGGCTCAGATGGTTGCCGTCTTTTGCCGTCAGATGATACTCTTCTCTCTTTCCAGACTCCGTTGACGCTTCGATGAAGGAGGAATTGCCATCATCCTTCCGGCCGCCTTCACCATCGCCATAGAGAACGTCGACGACGCTCACGCTGAACTCGGTGTGCCTGCTTAGATTGATCAGCAGCACAGAGACGCCTTCTTTCCCTTTCCTGCAATGCGCGTAGGCTCTCAAGTAGGACGAACCCCTGACGTCGATCGAAAGCACTCCTTTCCCCATCAGCCGATGCCACAGCAGAGCACTGGCAACGAGAAATGGAACATCATAACTCGACCATACGATCTGGTCTCTAAACAAACAAACAAACAAAGAAATCGTTTTGACCCGATCTGCGGCCTTGCCTATAGTAATCAGGATTCGGAACGAAAGTATTCGAATCGAGGAGACCGTAGTTCCCTCCGATCAATGTCTGTCTGCAGTAAACCTTGGTGTCGTACTTGGACGCCATGCCGAGCTGATCCAAGTACCTGAATTGTTTTCATCTTCAGCGAGTAACAGTCGTTATAACATTTTGCAGAGGAGATTCAATGTGGAACTCTACCAGAAGCTGTTGAGGAATGTATTCGACACCAGCCTACTGCCGCTGTTGAATGCGCCGCCAGCTTCGCCCACCCAAGCAGAGGACCATGGCCCATTCCTCTCTATAGTCAGTTGCAGGCTCCTATATGTTTCTGTTTCTCGACTCAAATATACTGGATCTGTGATCTTCGCTTGTATGTTCGAATCATCACCTGCAAAAATTATCCCAAAACTTTTCATTACACATATATAGATATACATATTTCCATGCACGTTGTACGGTGTTAATTATGAAATCACCTGGACCGAGATTGTAGATATGATGCGTCATTACATCGAGCGTGCCTGCACCCGAATCCTGCAGGAGCTGCGCATACCATTGCGGCTCGAAGAAGCCGCCAGGAGCAACCAACAACGCCTGTCGTCGTGAATCTTTGTTCGACTCTTTCAGAATAGCTTTGAGTTCGATCAAATCTTTGGCATATTGTTCGGCACTGACACTCGCACTCACACCTTGCCCGCTCAACTCATTGCCTGATGATTTATTTATATTTTTCATATATAATCAACTACCTTTCTTCTCGCCGATCGAATGGATCTCAAGGAATGCAGAGAAAGAAAGAGGGATTACCGAATTCCCATGAATCGACATTGTATCCTTTCGATGTGGAGTACTCGATGAAGTCTCGAGCATTGGTGGAGTTCCAAGCTCCTACCCACTGATTGCCTTGTGCCCGGTGCCTCCCGTATAGTGCATTTAAACCGAATGTCGTAACGACTCTGTTGCAGGCAATCAAACTTATGAAACGCGATATGGCTTCTTTACTAAACAATTTTTTTATTTTTTGTTGATCTTCGAAGAACTTACCCTGTCTTCTGAAATAGATGGTTTATCTCGTCCCACCTTGTCATGCTCAAGCATCCTCTAGAAAAGCCAAAGAGACCGTCGTCGGTCTTCGAAAAAGGAAGGCATGGAGTTCCTAGATTTGGCATGCCGTACACAACTTGATCTTGCAAGGAGCCTCCCACTCTTATCCGCAGCGGACTGAAAGCTGAATCGAATAAAATGGAACGGTTGTGATATGTAGAGCATCCATGAACATTATGAAGAACGACAGTGAAGGGATTACCTCTGATGGTTTTTGCCAGAAATGGATGAGACAAGCGCTGAAGCACAACCATGGAACCAAAAATTAGTTGTGAGATTGCCTCAAACCATACTAAAAGGATCCGTATGAGAGAACTCACCAGATTCAGGATTGAAGATTCTCCCCATGGACATTGACCATAGTTGCACTTCTCTCGCGGCCACCAATCGAGAGTCGCGCAAATAAAAGGATCACTGGTTTCGGCCACTAGATCAGATCCCTTCACTGTGATTGCCACATGAGGCTGTTGTTGAGCTGTAACTCGAATGATGAAGCAGAGGAACAATGGCAAGAACTGAAACTGAGACCTCATTCCTTCAAACCACAGCGCTTTGGTGCTTAAATTAGAGAAGCCGGAAAACACAGGGTAAGGGAAGAACAGTTAATAGGAACATTGCATAGGAAAGAAAACTAATCATTGAAAGTTCATATTCTTTCGATCCTGATGATGCTTTGATACTGCAAGCGAAGAAGACGAAGGGAACACAGTAAAGGAAGAACAGTTAAATCCTGTCTAAACATTACTGATGAAAGGAAGCAGAGAATTTCAAAAGACATGGATCGCCTTTTGTTTGTGTGCTCGTCGTGTCTGGCAATCTTCATTCTTAGAAAATCCATTTAAAAAGTTACATTTCAGAGATTTCGTTGGACTCATCCATCTTAAACATGAAAAACAGGCAGAAAAGCTTGTGGCAACAAGAAATCTTCCTAAATAAATACTCACTAAATTGCATCAAAACTAAGCAAAGAACAATGGTTCTAAGAATCAAACCGACGCGAAGTATGGCAATCACCTCGTGCAGCGTTTCAGCTCCTCCCAAGAACAGCAACAGCTCAATCAAAAGGCAGTGATCTTGATCGCTCCCGGATTCTGTCGACTCGAGCTAGATTCAGTAATTAAACCGTGAAGTAGATTACTAGATTGGATTCCTTCGGGAATCTGTTTACTGAAGCACCATTTGGATCGCAACGAACGAAATTCTCTGACACATAATAATGAATATAATGGTCTTCCACTGTATCACTCACTGTCCTACTCTTTCATCATAAAGACAGTAAAGCGACGCCAATGGCGTTAGGCTACCACAAAATTCTCCTACAGATGGATTGAGCTGTGGAGAAAACAACTATCCGAGTCTTTTATCTCTGCCAGAAGGAAAGTGGAATATCACATTGGATTGGACAATGATGTGTGTGGTTCGTGTACGCTCTTTTTTTTTTGTCGTCAATAATTGAAAAACAGTTGGAGAACTTTGGACTCACATAAGTTGGTTGCATGTGACATCAAATGGCAATATCTTAATTTTTGGAAGATAAATGTAGGTCAAGTGGTCTTTCTTTCAGAGGGAAATGGACCAACTAACTTCCAGTAAGCAATTACAGATGGAGGAAGGAGACGTCTGATACCGTTATCTAAAGATTTGTTGTATATATATATATATTTTTAAATTATAGAATTTAATGGAATTTGGGCCTATTACAACGTAAGTTTTCTTTTTGGGCCATTGGAAATCTCGGCCCATGGAACTTAATGCTTCGTTTACAAAAATGGATTACAAAAGGAAAAGAATTTTGTAAAGAAAAGAATCCTTACTTAAAGAAAGAAAAGAGAGAGGACAGAGAAAAAAAAAATTATCCGAAGAAGGAAATTTTTTTTTTTTTTTGAGAAAATAAGTGAATGGAGGAAAGAAATTTTCCAAGTGAAAGAAAAAAAAAATTTACCGACGGACGATGACGATATGCGGTAATCAATGAACTATAGGTGGTAGCTATAGTGGCCACGACCGATGGGGTCCAACGGCGTTTGATGTTCGACAGCGACCGGGGGGATCTAGCGACGTTTGATGTTCAATGACGACCGGTGACGACAACGGGTCCAGTGGCATTCGGTGTCCAACAGGGTCTAGTGACGTCAGGCAGGGTCCAGCAGCGTTGGCCAACGGGCCGGCAACGTCGGCAGTGGCGGTGGCTGTGGTCCGACAACGATTAGTGACGGTCGTCGACTTATAGCTAACAATTAGCGATGAGTCACAAGAGGAAGAGAAATATTTTCTATTCGATTTAGACGAAAAAAATATAACTAAAAAACAGGAAAAGAATTTGTAGACAAAAGTAATCTTAAATCTATCCCCCTATTAAGTAAATAAAAAAAAATAATTCCTCTTATTTTCCAAAATAAAGAGGTGAAAAATTTTGTATGGTTTCTATTTCTTTCCTCCAAAGTAAACAAAGCGAGAGAACTAAAACACAGGGCATAATTTCGCATGGACGGTCAAGATCACAAGTTCTCCGGTTATGATCATGTTCTTTAAGAATCTTAAAGCACCGTGTCTTGTAAACCCTAAAACCCTCCCCGGCGCAGTCATGCTTCACGCACACTGCGAATGGCGTGGCGAGGTTCCTTCTCGCGATCGTTGCTCGCCGCCGCGCGGGCCTCCGCCGCTCGGTCGACGCCAGCGGCGGCGCACGCTCCGCCTATGGCAGTACCTCGCCTCCAGCGCCGCCAGCCGGCCTTTGCTTCTCCTCGGTAATCCCCGTAACCTAAATACCGCGCTAGT
>JBAMHZ010000043.1:3464818-3476164 GCA_037177395.1 Alpinia galanga | reverse complement strand
AATTTCTAGCCAACTGGTTGCATTTCATCACCTACATCACAGAGTTAGTACATAAAATATAATAGTGATATTTGTGACAGTCCTTGATTGTCCAATCTTGACTTTGACATCCCTTGGAGCTCTCAGTCAGATCGACGCCTAAGATTGTCCCCTAGCTAAGGATACGACCTTACCATCACTCCACATAAGCAGCCATGCTTACCTTGCTGGACGTTCTGACTAGCACCTGATCTTAGCTTCATTCTGCACACTAAACAAAATATGAAATAACAAATAAATTTAACATTGAACCTTTACCATAATCAAAACTCATGTTCAATTATCTGATGACCTTGCACCAACAATCCTCACCACGATCAGACTGTGATTCCCGCTATGACCATAGAATGTCGCTGTCGAAACTTAGTTAAATTATGATTTTGATTGTTTTTGTTCATTTTTTAAACATTTTTTATTTATTTTGAATTTTTCTCCTTTCCTACTTTATTTAAACACGGGCTACGACTCTTGTAGATACTGAAGTTTTGATTAATAATAAATTATTTTTATTTAATCCAGAGACGATTTCTCTTTATTTATAAATTTTCTTTTTCTTCATTTTCTCTACCAGTCTCTATTCTAACATTGCACGTGGAAATTTTTTTATCTCGCATTATCCTGCATCATAATGCTTTGAATATCTTGTGTTTACTTGGGGGTGACTACTCTAATTGAGAATTCCTGATTGTTAAAAACTCATTTTCACATGTAATTTGCTTGATAGTATTGACCTGTTTTGCAATAACCATTATATTCATTGAAGATATTGATTATACTGATCACTTGTGCTTAAGAGAATAAATACCTACATTCTTTTGGGAGCATTTATGTGATGATATATATATTATTCTGATTCAGCTATGTTCAAATTTATATATTTATTTACTGAACTTGTTTATTAAAATTTTTATTGAGTTTGATCGAGTCGAACTCATATTTGTTCATCAACAATATTATCTATCAACGTTTGCATGAATATTATTTGAGTTTTTAAATTGAGCTCAATTGTTAATATTGATATTCTTATATATTACATTAAATTTTTTATATACATAAAATTTATATTATTATTTTTTACGTATTATGAATGCTAAATTTAGAAACAACATAATATATATATAGTAAATAAATTTATTTGTAAATTGTTCATGAACATTGTTCATACATATTAATGGATTAAGTGTTGATGCAATTAACCTCTGATTAAAGTTGACTAAGTTCGAGTTAAATTTTTGATGTTTGAGGAATATATGTTAATAATCAAGCGATAGTCTCAAGATGGAGATCGTTGGTCAGGGGTGCTCAAATTCAACTTGATTTTTGAGCGAGACTACACGTGAAAAAGAAAATTATTAGAGATTGTTGGTTAGTTGATTGAATGAGAAGTCAAAGTGAGTCAAGGAAGATCAGATATTTAGCATGAGAGAGAGCTTAAAAATGTTAAGAAGAATCGAACACTCGGCACAAAATGAGGCACAAAATGAAAAGTGAAGCTAAGTGGATCTTGGAGAACCAAATATTTTGCATGAAAAAAGTAAATTCTAAGTGAGTCATGGAGAACCAGGTACTTGACATGAGATAGGTGAAGTCCAAGTGAATCATAGTGAATGAAACATTTGACATGTGATGAAAGTCCTAACAAATCATGGAAGACTGGATGTTAAAAATATAGGTGGAAATCTTAATATGTCAAGAAAGACTTAATGTTAGACGTAAGATTGAAATTCTAAATAAATCAATGAGGATTAAATATTTAGTAGTAGTAAAGTATCGATAGATCAAAGTTGACAAGATGTTTAACATTAGAAATGAAATTCTTGACAGATTAAGATTGATCAGATATTTAACATGAGAAGTGAAGTCTAAACATGTTAAAGATGATCAAATATTTGATAATGATGAAGTTCTGATAGATCAAAGTTAATTAAATACTCGATGAATGAAGTCTTGACAGGTCAAGAATAACTAGTTGCTGAATAAGAAAAATTCTAATAGGTTATGGTCAATCAGATACTAGGCAAAATAAGATTTGAACCTTGGAAAGGTTGAAATAAGAATATCAGTCGACTGCTATGGAGTAGCAATCGACTAATGAACTGTAAACTTTGAGATTTGAGTTTTGAGGGGGTTTATGAGAGTTTTGGACGTGAGCAATCGACTATTGGATATTAACAGTTGACTACTTTATTAATTGAGTGGTGTTAGAGCGAATATAAAATTTAGAACTAGGTTGCTCAACTTAATTGATTGTCATCAATATTGATTATTAGAGAGAATCAATCGACTGATATCATTGTTCTAACAAATAGAAGGTTTAACAATCAACTACTGGATTCAACAATTTAAGCATCAATCGACTAATATGGTGAAAGCTAAGTTGAAAAGAATCATTATATTCTATAAGTGTAATGTTCATGTTTACAGTGAAATAATTGATTGATGTATATTAGCAGTCAATTGTTAAATGGAAATCAACTTCGATTTGAAGTCTATAAATGAAGATTTATTGGAGGATTCCACAATTGATTTTTGAAAATTTTGAAAAAGTATTGGTGCATTTTCAAACCTCAGGAGTTAATCCTAAACGACTACAAAGCGATCAAAACTAACTTCATTTGTATAAACTTGTTCATTTTATTTACATATTTTTATTTGGTCGTATTGTTTGTGTTGTAAGAGATATTTTTGTCTCCGAAAGCTATTAAAAAAGAAGAAAATATAATTGAGAATTGATGATTTTAATAAATTGAGAATTATAAATTATTATTTTCTTTCCCTTTAACGACATCAATAGTCCCAATATTAAATTGATTAGTATTAAATTTATTTATTTTATATATTCTTTTATAATTGAATGAATATAAATAAATTTGATGGAATGGGAACTTTAAAGTCGTTTACCAACGTCCAATTTATTGTAGTGTCGTTAATTCAAACTTTTCTCCAATTTGCAGGCCCGGTGGAGAAAGTGGACAAGCATACGTTTCTCGTGACAACTACATGCTCTTGCAATTGGACAATGACTTGGGCCCCGAACTGTTCCCCAATAAGAAGACAGGTGATTCGGAATATCGCCTGAAATGCAGTGCTGATTTTAGAAGCACGATACGTGTCCACTCGCGGGGCCGTTTTTCGCCGCCTCTGCGACTTCTCTCTCTCTTGCAGATCCTCACACGGGATTGCTACTGCAGCAACAAAACTAGGGAAGTGGCGACCGCGGCCTGTTCGGCGGACTTGTTGATCCTCGTCGCATAGAATCTGGGGCCGATGGAGGCGTGCCGGGCGATCCACCACCGCTGGACGCTCCGGGGGCTCGTTGCCTCCTACCTCGACCTCGCCCTCGCTTATCTCTTCCTATGCGCAGCCTCCTTCGCCTTCTTCGTTTCTAAGGCCCTGTCGCTCGTCGGGATCTCCGTCCCCTGCTCCTGCGACCTCGTCCTCATCGATCGACGCCATCAGCAGCAGCGCCACCAGCAGCAGCGCAGCGTCGGCTGCCTCCAGCGGTTCCTCCTTGACTCCACGGCCGGAAAGATCGGAGGCGTTTTCGATTCCTTTTGCGTGGGTGATGGTAGAGACTCCCGTATTGGAAGGCTTGATGACGTTCGATTTATCAATCATACTGATGGGGATAGCAGATGCAGCGCCGCCTCTGCCGCCCTCGGGAAATTCGATCTGGACCGAGGTGAGGAGGAGTCGTGCGGCTCGGTGTCGCAACCTCACCCTCCATGGGATTCCAAGAATCTGACCCTTATGAATAATCTTTTGGTCGATAGAGGAGAGTCTTCAAACTACCGAGATAAGGATTTTGTTGATGTCAAGGGAAAGTCGATCTTCCGACATGAGAGGCCGCCGAATGTACTTAAACGACGGAAACGACAGAAGAAGAATATTTCCTTCAAGATTACTTCTTTGTCTGCCTCGCCTTCTTCCCTGGTGGAGGTGGATCCGAAAGGGGAAGTAGCCACTGCCACTCCTTTGAGGGTCAACGACCCTGTTTCGCTGGTAGAGAGCACCTCAAATGTCATTCCCGGAACTAGTTTTCGTCTTTCAGGTGCGGAATTGTGATCTCCATTTCCATCCATCAATATTCATATGATTCTAGTTCCGCCCCAACTTCTATACCTATTTCTGCTTAAGTTTCGATATTTGTGTTAACTGATTTCTAGGTGACCAGAATGCTTTTGTTGAAGAAATAAGTTCTACTAATCGATTACAAACTATGGAAAAGACCTTATCTAATGGTATTGGGAGAGTTTGTGATGAAGAGAAAAATGAATGTGATGTTATAAGAGAACTGAAACAAGCACTCGAAGAAGAAAGGTATGCTCGAGCTGCTCTTTGTTTGGAGCTGGAAAAAGAGAGCAGCGCTGCTGCAAGTGCTGCTGATGAAGCAATGGCCATGATATTTAGACTCCAGGAGGAGAAATCAGCAGTTCAAATGGAAGCTCGTCAATACCAGAGAATGGCAGAAGAGAAATCTGCATATGATGAAGAAGAAATGGAGATTCTTAAGGAAATCATTGTGCGGCGGGAAAGAGAGAAGCATGTATTGCAGAAAGAAATTGAGGCATATCAGCAAATGATTGTTGGCGTTGATGGTGCCAAGCAGATATCAGGCAGCGATCCATATACTGAAGCAGAGTTAATTGAAGACAACACTGGTACTTCATTTGGTTCATTTGATGACACTGAACTCATCCTAAAAACAGTCTATGAATCCATCAAAAAGAATGAAAGGTTTAGGGATGAGGTACAACATATTGATGCAATAGAGCCTCTGGTGGCTTCTGGACAGAAATTCTCTACAGAATTTGTGAATGAATCAACCATGTTACAAGAGTTGCAAATTTTGAACTATGTGGGTGACCAGCATAGTACCGAGGAGCAACATTCAAATATGCTAAATGATAGGAATGTTTGCCATGTGAAGGAAAAAGGCATGTTAACAATGGAAAAAGTTCCATCTTCCATCCAGAGCAATGGAGCTGTCTATGCAAATGGTTCTAGCTCACCTAGGTTAATTGGGACACAACATAATGATTTCCATGCTCCTTTTATTTGTCTAAGTGATAAAGAAGATAATGCAGTAGATATGAAATTCGAGGTTGAAGTTCAATCAGATGATTTATGCATGAGGCAAAGTCTACATACAGATGAAGTTGGTTCCATCTCATCTCAGGTCGATACTGAAGCAAGTGTACTTGATGTGCATGTAATTGATGATGAAATAGACATGAATAGACGGGGAGATATGGGACAGTTAAATCTTCCTCAGATAGCATTGAGCAGATCACACAGTTATGGTGTGCCAAAAGAATCATCTTCTGAAAGTAAAGTTCACTGTTTGATTGAAAATTTAAACACTTGTCCAGAACCATTAGATACAAACATACACAGAAGTAACTCAGATTTGATAACAGTGCCCCAATCAGTTGATGTTGCAAGTAATAGAGTTCCACGGTTGGACATGAGGAGGATTTCTATGCCTGCAATCAATGATGAAAGATCTAAACTTGAAAATGAAGTTGAACTCCTGAGAAAAAAGCTAAAAGTGATTCAAGAAGGAAGAGAAAAGCTACACTTTCCAGTAGAAAAGAAGGAAAAGGAGACTTACAATCTATGTCAATTACAGGAAATCCAAAAAGCTACAGAATTTTGAGAAAATATGTATGATGCTCTTTTACCTCCTTCTAAGGTATGCCATTAAGATAATTTTTTTTTGTTATTTCTAGCTGCAAGCAGTTAATGTCTGAGTTACTACTACAACGCTCCCTAAAATCTTACAGCTATGCCATTATATTGTTTGGGTAACAATCACAAGGGCACCTATCCATTTTATGACGTTTTTTAAATAAATTTTCACGAACAATTGATAAGTGTAGGAGAGTTCTTCCATCTTACCTCTAGATAAGTAGTTATCTATAACTTATGTTGTCACATTTAGCTACTTTTATACGCATATTAGGTGAACTGCCTACACAAATAGTGCAGGATGACAAAAAAATAGAGCTTACATAATGAGATAATGAAAGCATATAATAATGTATAATGAAAATTCTTTGCTAGCAACTGAAATCATGCTACCTAATTCTTCAAAATTATCCAATTGCAGTGAACAATGAAGAAAATGGAAAACTGAAGGCTAAATATGTTACTTTTACTTCAGATGTTTTAATCAGTGAATGATCCTCATGAACACAACAACCTGCAAGATTGGCCTACCACATATGATAAACAATCTAGAGTTCTATCTAGCATCACGAAACAATTACTATAAAAGAAGCATGAAATTAGAAATAATATAACAAATAGCATTATGTCTATATGTGAATGAAAAATTAATATCTAGCTAATGGGAACAAAAGAACATGAGCATGTTTACATGGAAACTAACAAGTGTGATATGATTAGATTAACTCAAATCAATAAAAAAAAAAAAAGAAGTCCTAGTTTAATAATAGATACCTGAATCCTACATGATTAAATTTGAACAATAAACAATGCACACCCATCCCCCGTGGTTTAAGCAGCAGATAATTTGTTTGAGACAACAACTTGCAAGACCTACAATCCTGCCCTAGAATTACAAAAGGGAAGCCTATGATTATTCCTAGACAACCAATGCTATAAGAATAACATTTTTTTTAAAAATGTTTTAAATACTAAATATACATATATTTGTGTGTGTGTGTGTGTGTTGTGTGTGTGTGTGAATATATTACATTACTAATCCATGTTGTACAATTATCTTGTCAAAGGGGAGTAAAGGTACTAATGTTAAGCTATTTATGTTGTAATTTTTAGGGAAATTCAGTACCAGCTAGATCAGATAATTTTTCATATTAATGTTTCCTGCATCGAGTGAAATCCCAGCCATCAAAGTTGTCTTGGATCACATTGTTAAGGATTTCTTTCAAATGTCCAAATCAACAACGGTAAATAAATTCTTTCTTTTTCTTTGCTTCATTTAGTCATGCAAGCCTATGAAACTTCTTCCCGGCTTATCTATCCTTGTTTTTTTTCTAGTGCTTGGCAATATTTGTGTGCCAAGTTCATTGCGAGTTGTTGTGGTTTGTACAGGAGATATATAGTCAACAAAACAGCATCTTGTTTAAATTGATGCACGTGTAGTGCTATGTCTAAGTTGATATTCGATTCTGTTAATGAAGTATATTAATTTGTTGTATTTTAAGCCAAGTCAAAAATTAGACTATTACTTATCTTGAGTCTTCCTGTTGGAATTGTGGTTTAAGCGAACCAAGGTGGCCGACTGGCACAGAACCATTTCCAAACTGCACAAACATGCCCAATAGTTTGTTTTCAAAGGTTTTAACGTTGAGTTGTACAAGTAATTTGATGTGAGTTGTAAGAGACGTCAATATTGTTGCTCAGCTAGATTCCATGTTTTGTTGTAGTGCAAGAGATTTTGCCCATGCTGAAAAAGGCTTTGTTTTTTCCCTTCATCTATTTTTTTTCCTTTAAAATCTATTTTTGCCCTTCTTTTTTAATGTCAGAGTTTTGTGTTCACCCTCAAAGATTAGGGTCATAGGTTCTTCTTTACGCTTCAAAATGACGGTTGGTTGTCACCCTTATTTCTCACAATGGCCATTGGCCTGGCATTGGACTAAATCCTGTTAGGGATCAGATGCCAATTGTCTGATCAAACTCTAAATGGATCACGCCATGGCGGTTGAACTTAATCCTTGAAATGATCATAGATGGGTCGTCTGGGCCAATCCAGGAAGGATGAACCCGCTGGTGTGAGATACCTTGAAATGTGCCCATTGTGAATTCCTCTGGAAAAAGTGAATTTAATGAGATTGAGAGCTCTTATCATTGCTAAAATTTTCTATGATGAATTGGATGGAAAAGCAGATAGGAAGAAAATGAAGCAAGAAAATCTATGAACAAAAAAGCAAAATATTAATACGCTATGTAATTCCTATGGCATTCTTCTTCACTTGGGAGAAAACTTCGAGGCAGACTTTCTTTGGTTGGTGTGTGTGTGTGTCATTCTTCTTCACTTGCACTTGGGAGAAAACTTCGATGCAGACTTTCTTTGGTGTGTGTGTGTGTGTGTGTGGCATTGTTCTTCACCTGGGAGAAAATTCTTTGGTGTGTGCGTGTGTTGTGTGTGTGTGTGGCATTCTTCTTCACTCGGGAGAAAACTTCGATGCAGACTTTCTTTCGCGTGTGTGTGTGTGTGGCATTCTTCTTCGCTTGGGAGAAAACTTCGATGCAGACTTTCTTTCGTGTGTGTGTGTGAGAAAACTTCGTTGCAGACTTTCTTTGGTGTGTGTGTGTGTGGAATTCTTCTTCACTTGGGAGAAAATGTGTGTGTGTGTGTGTCGGAAGAAAAAATGACATGAAAGAGGACATATGTAATATTGTCAATTTCCTCCTTTTCCCTCCCTCTGTATCTTTCCATCCAAAACCTCTTTGTTCCTTCCTCTTGATTTATCCTTCATTTCACTGGTTATTCTATATTACAGGCAAACCATACATGAACTGAACATTGAGTGCCTTTACATTTTGGTTTTTAGGTGCTACAAAGCTATTTCCAACCCTGCTCTAGGGTTTGAGGTATTTTGTTGTTTGAACCGTGTCAAAATCTAGTTCAATTATATTGTTCTACAGATCAGACTCGATCAATGTGATTATTTGCTTAAGCAGTTGAACTGACCCTGCTCTATTTATTTATTAAAAAAAAGCTTAATGTTTAAAATTTAGCTTGAAGATCTCCGGCACCCACCCGCTGAATCTATCACTCACTCGGCTCCCCAAGTGATTGAATTTGGAACCAGTTTCTGACTGCTTTGGATTGTTCCTCGTCTGGTCCGTTTTTAAAAGTACTTATATTATTAGCTATTGTTTTTAATTAATTGTTTAAAGCATGCTCATTTTGTTGATATATCTTCTACTTGCACCACAAGAAAAAAAAACATGTAAATTTAATTAGGGACACCAAATCTAGCATGACCCAGAAGTTCTATGTTCCAATGAGACAATGATGTATAAAAGCAGATCCCTCCGTTGAAGATACAAAAGGATGAAAGCATGCCCTCACGTGTTGATGTAGTTGATATATGCATGAGTATTTGTTGTAATGGATTTGGAGGTTAATTTTTAGTGGATGCAAAAATATTTCATTGAATGTTTGGCTTTTTTCATACAAAGGATCACTGTGCTAGGTGAAAAATTTTATAATTCATATTTTTTTTTTCTGAGTGTGTGAGATCGTCCTGAAAAAGATGCTAAGGTGATGATTTCAATTTTTGCTACAACGATACTAAAGGATGAACTATTTTGTTTTTGGTTCCAGAGCCAGACCACCATATGCCAATGTTCAAATCACGTACTCACACGTGTCATGTATATATGCAAACTCAGAACTCAGAGTCAGAGGTTGCCTCCCTAGTACACTAAAAAACTTGATGCGAGGACTAAAAAAAAAAGAAGTGAAACTTTCTCCGTTGAGATGGAGAATAAATTAAGAATTCAGATATAACAAATGTAAAGGAGAAGATTGATTTATAATTTTTTCAGAAATTAATTTTTATCCATTTAAAAATTATTTTTATATATTTATCAATCAAGTCAACCCTAAAAGCTAATGCAAATTGATCATGATCAAGTTGCTCAATAGACAGAGTCTAATGGATCCACCCGAAACATCAAACCCCTTTACTCTAAAAAAAAAGCATTGGTTCCATGCTCGATCAGGATATTTCTTTAATAATTTTAAAAATCAAAATGTCCTCCTAATTTTTCTTATATGACTAAAAAATAAAAGTATATGAACTTGTGGGTCATGTGACATGATCGTCAATGCATATCAATTTGAGTAACATTTCATCACAAAAATTGTGATTGCCATTGGCCTATGTAGTCCTATAGATATTTATTTATATCTTGGAATCAAATATATATACATTAAACAATTAGGAAAGTGAAAAAAAAAACACACAGATAAGATACATTTCTAAATTATGTTATGAGTGTTATCAAATAATATTAAAGGAGGCTGTCATTAAATTATATTTGAGCAAAAAAAAGAAGTGCTTTATTTTTCTTATCATCAAAAGGAGATCATGTCAAAAATCCCTCCCTCTTTAACAGGCATCTCACCTTTAAACTCGCACAGCTATTCAGAAAACCACAAGCATGTCGAAATTCCAAATACAGACGGGCTTAGTAAATCTCCTACAGAGCGTTGGAAATGTTAAAAACAATCACAAGCTGGATTCTGCACCACCTTAAACACTGTATCCAATCCACAAGGCGATGGCCATGGAGTAAGCCATCCCTGTTTCAAGCTACCTAGTACTGCTCCAGCCAACTCATCGTACTCTCTTGGGAACCAAATTGCAAGTCCTGCGTTACCAGCAAACCATATATAAGCATCGATCGATCGCCCAACTTCAGATCATTTAAAAGTCAAGAGAACCAGCAGATATCTTACAGCGAGTTGAAAATCCGGCGGCGTGTCTACCAGTATGTCGTCGAGGTCAGAGAATCCACGAGCATTGCCGTTGACTTCGGTGTTGAAGGCGCACTCAGTTTGGGGGACTGACTCGATTAGGATCTCGTGACGCCGCAATGGCTCGTACAAATTTGATCGATTTCTTCCTTCAACGTCTTCCGCGTGATCCCGCAAGAACTGTAAACGGTTTCCATCGTCCTCTCGGGGAGAATCCATGGCCAGCCGGGGTGGCTGCGGGATGCTCGTGCTCGGGGTTCTTGGATCAGCCCTCACGCCCTCAGCGGCACTACTGCACTCGTTCTCACTTCGAGCCGTTGACCGCGCTTGTTGGTAGAAAACTTTTGAAACCACGAGTTGACCTTCCAATTCATTTTCCCCAGCGGCGATGTGGTACTGATGCATTACCCACTTAGCTTTGTCAGGTTTGGCAACTCCTTTGGAGCTCTCGTGGAGAACCATAATCTTCTTCCAGCCTTTCTGGACGCCATTATCGAGCACGCGCTTAGTCTTACCTGTCTTGTGCCACCTCACGGCTGGTTCCTCAGACGAACCGCATTGGCTTATCCTCCGCCTCTTGCGCGGGCCTTTCGCGTATGCGCTCGATATCCTGTGAAAGAAATGAACACTGCTTCCGTCTTTCTCGGCTCCTGCTTTGGTGTTTAGGGTTTTAGGGCGAATCAGAGACGAAGCCAGTGAAGCTTAATTTTCTTTAGTCATTTAATTACCGTGGAGATTCTGAGGATGAGCGTAGCAGATTCCTGCGTCGTCCTCCAGCGTCGGAATGAACTCGTCGATGAGGACGTGCGGCTTCGAGTTGCCGAGCC
>JBAMHZ010000043.1:3442351-3456956 GCA_037177395.1 Alpinia galanga | reverse complement strand
GGATTGAATCGGTCGGATCGGTGGACTCTCCAGCCCAAGGCCAGGTCTCAAGTTTCAACCCAACAAGAAAAAAAAAACCTGCCACGTCGTCCAACCAAAACTTGCTTCAGGTCAAAAGATGCAACCGACTCCAGAAACCGCTTCGGTACCCGTTTTATCGAGGTTCATTGATGTACTAAAGTTATCATTGGTTCAATTAGCCAGAGTGGGATCGGGTCCCTAACTCCCTGCATTAGACAGAGAGGTAGCTGCTTGAGTGCGACGAACGACGTGTGAAGGAGAATTTTGGCGTTCGCAGAGCCAACTCCCACTGTCCTACGACGGTCCAGTGGCCGTTATCTGACGGCGTGAAGGGTTTACGTCTCATGTTGAACGTACGATTTCGATCGAACGGTCGGTGACGGACCTCCGTTATGTGGACTAACGCTCCTCCTTTTCGTTCTTCCCAACTCCCGAGCTACGCGGTCTCCACAAAGAGGCAGATGAAATGACTACCTTGCCATCCTCTAACTGCTCTGATCACTGTCTGATCGTTATCAGACCGACGATATTGGACTACATGCATCAAAAGGTGTGCATTGAGGAGGCAGTGGGAGTCTATTTCAGACGCGGGAAGGAGACGCCCTGCTCTGTAGCGCACTCTCGCTTCTTGACGACGAGTCACCTGAGGTGATGACTATGCTGCTGGCAATGGTAATCTCTGAGGATGATTCACCACTAGCTCTTTAGCTGTGATCGGATTTATCCTGTGTTTTTCGTTGTTTTTTGGGATAAGAAAGTCATCTTTTTGGGTGCTTTTGAGAGAGAATATAATTGGCATTTAGGCGTATCAGTTTTTTTTTTTTTTAAGTAGAAAATACTCTGTCTGGGCATGTTTGTGTTTTAGGCTTTTAGCCGTAGGGCAATTGAGGTTTGTAGTGTTTCTTTTTTCTCTTTTTCGGTAGATGATCATGATCTCTTATTGTAAGAAAATGAGTCATTATTTCTTTTGTAGATAGATATTTTATAGATGCTCTTTCTATTCGTCCTTTTGTGTTTGATTTGTTTTTAAAATATTACTCTTGCACGACATGGCCAAACCTAATTGGCGGAAGACTATGTCTGTAACAGGGGATGATCTCAGAATGCCTCTACCAGTGTTCTGATACAGAGTTTAGTTTGCTTCTTTGTTTGTTTGTTATCATTTATAAAGATGTTAATTGATGGAGAGAAAAAAATAGGTCCTTGCTTTGATATAGAAAATCTTTCATACATATTTGTTTAAAGAAGGCCATCTACCACCATGTTTCCCGTCTTTTCTTTTCGTTTTAGTTTATTGAAGCATCAAGATGGCATTTCATGGTTTTGAATTTTGGAAAGAGCATGGTAAAAATGTTCCTAGTATTTGAAACTTCTTTTATTACCTTTGATGAACACCGAAAATAAGTTTCACTGTAGAGTAATTGATACACGGATGAAATATTGGAGGTCGAAAGAAACACAGAATTTTCCTTACAACCTCTATGTGAAGTTTGGTTTGCAATATACTTTCCTGTAGAACAACTTGGTCTCTTTTCCTATTTTCTCATTGTTTATTCTTGCTGATCCTCACGGATATGTGGATAGAGCATTTTCGACTATCGATCAATTACCAGATTACCAGTTGCGGAAACTTAGGCATTGCTATTTTCCGGCAAACAAATGGATCCTTAGGGCATTGCCGTTTGGTTTATAGGACTATTTCGCAAGCATAATCGATCCATATGCATAGTTGATTTGTTTAGCCCATTGTTTTTCAATGTAGTAGTACTTCTTAGCCTTTTCCTTTGTAGCAGTTATACAACATTCCAATATTGGTCCTGCATAATGATTTTCTTTTTGTTATCTAGGTGGATTAGCAAATGGTATTCGCCGGCAGCAATGGCTCTTTTTGATGACCGACTCTTGTCGAAAGTCGATACTGACTGTTAAAATTAGCAGCGCTCAATCTTGTCTGGAAATGACCTCTTCTGATATGCGAGAATGCGAACAGAGGGTCATTGATGTGGATGTACCAATTAACTTCACTGGTATTTTCTCTGAAGAAAGTGAGCACATTTCGATATCTTCAGATAGCTTGTCTTCCTCTATCCTAAGCTCTGATGGGTCTCAAGATGTTGCACAGTGTGGTAAATTTAGACTCTCACTGCAAAGTCAACTCTCCTCAATGCCATCGCCAACGATCCCCCTTGTTTGTTTAGACAGGGGAGATATTTCTGAGGGAAAAGATGAGGAGGGACTACAAGCAGGTGTTGTCAGAGGTGAAGGTAAAGAGTCCTCAGTTGTCTGTCGAGAGAGTTGCAATTGTCACCAGGTTGAGAATTCGACGAGCAGCAGTATGAGTTCGGAGACATCATCATGGGATTTTGATAGAATAGACATTTGCATATCTTCGTTGAATCTGGAGAGGGAGGATTCTGAGCTTGTACAGGGTACAGAAACTGCACTTTGCATCTTTGATTCTGTTCTTCCCAGCCCTTCTTTCAGCGTTGTAAGTGCTGTGAGGGACTTTAAACTTTGGCCGTTCGGTAGACCCTTAACATCTGTTGATCAAGAGGATGAAGTCAATACGACAAGTACCGACTCAGATGAACCGCTTTTTTGGCCACTCGACAACAGCTTGTATAACTTTCTGGACTTTGAGAAGTTCCTATGCCCATCTCCCTGTAGCATGGAAAATAAAAATGTCGCAACTACGGGAATTCCCTTGTCAAAGCTGACTAAGTTGGGGATACATCAGAACAGCCCACAAGCCATTAACAAGAAGGATGTTCGAGGATTTAGAAGAAGGATCCCATTAAATACAACACTGAATTCTGCTGCTAAATATGATTCAAAAGTTCAGGGCAATGGAGCTCCGAAGACTGCCTCGATGCCGTCCAGGTTAAGCCCATCTACGAGAGCTACTTCACCTCGACATCCTTGCAATATCTCCAAGAGAAGAGGAAAGCCTCAGTTGAAGATAGAGGTGGCAAGGGGAGACTATGATAGTAGTGAATCAGTGAATCTACTTTCAAAGGAAGCTGAGCTATTTGATTGCATGTTGGAAATGGGATCGATTGAAGACTTAATTGGTTTAAACGAGTTCGATGGCCATGAAGGAATTGATGCTAATGCTGAGGAACAGTTTACACTTCTTTTATCTCCTTGTGGAGGCCTGATTCCTTTGGACACTGAGTTCGTCAAAGGGCGGTAGGTTGCATAAGTGAAGCAACCATGACTCCATGAGTAAGATGAACTTTGAGCAGTCTTTTTCATAGAGTGCCTAGACAACTACAGCACCGGGTCTGTCTCAACAACATGGAAAAAATTACAGAATCCTGCACAAAGATGAGTTCATCACGAAGATCATCCATAATATTGCCACTGCCTAGATCATAAAGAGCTTTCGTGCAACATAATAAGGGAAAGTTCAACTAAGTTATCGGTATTCAGTATTGATCTCAAGCTTGAATTGTTCCTTGAACACAGATAAGAAGCTGTAGGTGTCATGGTTTAAGAAGGATATATGCAGGGAATAGTTTAGTTAAGTTCCTCGAAGCATTACTGAATTCTTCATGTACCTGTAGAACTATATAAATGTAAAATTCTCAGATAAACAATGAGATCAAGCAGTTTTTCGTACCTGCAGAAGTATAAGTAGTGCTCAAAGTGAATTTACAGGTAACATTGTGTCCAAAGAGTGTTTGAACATTTTTTTCAAGTTGTGCTGAAACTGTAGATTACATCTTTTTAGAGTGTTTGCATGTTTTTCTTTTTCAATCATTGGTTTAACTAATGATCTTTTTTTCTCTCAAGCGAGTTGCAGATTGCTTATTTTTAAGAATCCTATTGAAATGAATGAGTTTTTTTTTTTTTAATGCATTGGTATAATCCAGCTCAATGTTTTTCCTTTCTTCCCTTTTTAATCGATTGGAGGAAAAGGAAAACAATCTTAAAAAAAGGGTGCCTGTGGTCCCCAGTTCAGAAGAAATTGCCACTGCTGGGACCCACGTCGTTACATAGGAGGAGAAATGAACATGAGGTCTTACACTCTCTGTCTCATCTCGACGAAGAGCCTCTGATTTCTTCATTCTTTTCTCTCTAATTTTTCTTATTTATTTTAGGTTGTTCGCTAAGAGTGAATAAAAAAAAAACTGAAAAGGAAGAGAGACAGTATTAATAGAACAAGATAGCGTCATCTTAAAGACTCCCTCGATTGAGATCAAAGCTTCACAATACGATCTGGAACTGACCTAATAAGGAACCCATCAGTATTGATATTACGCCTATATATATATATATATACTAATTTCTGTCCAGTTTATTACGAAGACGCCAAACTCGATCGATAAATATAGTGCTTCATCGACTAGAGAGAAGAAAAAAAATGGCGTTGCGAGGCACAAAGTAAAACAGTAGCTAGCTCCTCCTCCCTGATTATTCAGCGATCGACATGGGGCGAGCGGACAACAACCTGGCTGCATGCGCCATGCAGAGAGATGAAGAAACAGCTCAGCCATCCTGAAGGCCATACTTTGTGAGAACCAAAGCAAACTTATCTATATTTAGAGGCTGCAAACCAAACGCATCCACAGCTAGAGATTCTCTTTGTCTGTCAAAAAATTAACTTCGAAGATATAATTCACTGATAAATATATATATATATATATATACACCTTCTCTACGAAGTCGTCAGCCCCGGCTCGAAAGAAAGAATCCTTGTCCGACTGCATGGCGTCGGCCGAGAGAGCGACGATGGGCGTCGTCACTCCCAGTGACCGCAGCTGCTTAGTGGCCTGAGGAATATTTAATTCTCTGTCAGGGGATGTATACAGTACTAGTATACAATGTCGTCGTACGGATTTGCTAGCTGCAGCTAGCAGTTTAATTACCTGAGGGCCATCCATGACGGGCATTTCCCTGTCCATGAGGATGAGATCGAAGACCCTACCTTCCTTGACCAGCTCCACCGCCTCCTTCCCGTTCTTTGCCTCCTCCAAGGCAATCCCCTGCTCTTCCATCAGCTTCCTCACCACCATCTGCACGCACGCACGCACGCACGCACGCACGCATCCCAATTAAACAAGATCTGTATGATTAATCAGTTACTTAATTCCGGCGCACATACTCGGTTGATGACGTTGTCGTCGACAAGGAGAGCTCTCCGGCCGCAGGAGGAGATCGCCAAGGCCGCCATCAGAGGATCGAGGAGGAGGGAAAGGAGAGAGAGCTAGCAGAGGAGAAGAGGAGGCCGTGCATGGATATAATAACTAACATAAATGTTCATGGATTCTATTCCTGTAGGATCGTGGGCGGGCCCGTGCGTGCCCGCGCGGCGTATGTGTCCCACGCGGGCAGCGCGCGCTGCTGCAGAGGCCGGTTATGGCAATCCAGCGACCATCCTACTGGCTACTGTTCGCTGCATTAATGCTCCCACGGCGGTGCGGTCACCGCGCGCGATGACCTGCCGCTCCGTCGCCCGGGATCGCTGGCTAGCTACCTAGCTAGCTTCCCTCCCGGGCCTAAACGTCGCCCGTGAGCGGGGCGGCGGTGAGGATACCCCTAGACGGCCGGGGTCCCGCGGGCGCCGGCTCCACTAACACGTCCATTACCGTGCTAAAAGGAGAGAAAGGAGTGGGCTTGTGATTAAAGGAGCCATTTGCAAATTTGGCAGGCACTCAACTGCCAGCAATTTAATACTTTCAACGCCACCTGCAGCGACGGTGAATCTGCATGCATGCATGCATCGTGCCATCTCCTCCTCGTTACGGTTAAGAATCTTTGCCGCCCAACTTTTTTACTGTTGGAAATCTAAATTTCTAATCGACATTGCTCACACGGCACACAATCTCAAGGAAATGGCATCGTCACATACGATGACTCCTTTACGAGAGACTGACTGACTGTACAGTGGCGCGCGGATTGCATCGTTGGCTGAGTCATGGGGTTAATCTTGTGGCTGGCAACGATCGACAACTAGGGCCAACGTTGTTCACCTTGTGGCGTTGCGCATGGCAACGACGAGGGCTGGTTACGTTATGACAAGACAAAAGCGACGATCAACGGTTCCACACTTTATTTTAGTTATTGGAGTCAATCTCCTTTATGAAATTGAGTTAGTTGAGGAAGTTGGTGTGTTCGAGGACGAAGAGGGTGGAGGAGGAGTCGTTGATTGATTTCGACGAGGCTAATGACGTTGGCATGCATGTCAATGGACGAAGAAGAACATGGTAAAGATTAGGAGACGAGAACATATATAGAAGAAAGTGGCTCATCTTCATTGTTTAAGCGTCTTCTATTCGCGCTAATGTTGGTTAGGTGAAAGAGGTTAAATTTTAATATATTTTTAAAAGATAGAGGTTTAAATAGATTCCAAAAAAATTGATGTGTGCGCAAAATTTTCAAACAAAATGTCAACGGAATTGAAATTAGATTAAGGTTTGGTGGCCGCACCTAATTCTCTACGCCATCATCTAGTCAGTTAATGAAATCCCCAATAATAAACTTCAACTCGAAAATGTCTACCTTCAAGCTATCCACACCGAGCTTTCCTATAGTGTACCGTTGGAAATAGTTTACTCCTAATTAGCAATCAAACTTCAATAGCATTCACCTTTCGTTGTCTTGTCTCGCCGTTATCACATTTGCTTGTGCATCATGACTTACTCCTCTAATTCAAATAAAATCCTCAATGTCAAATGTCATTAATTGCTCCTGTACATGTATTCAAATAAAATCTTATAAAATATCTAGGATTCTAAATCATGAATAAAGAGGATAAATCAAAGAGTAGATTAAACTTATTGAATTACGCATATAATAGAAATATAGACTTTTTAAAACTTTGTGAGTTGTGCACAATTCTAATACTGTCTAAAATCTTGATTGCATTTTTACTCCAAAAAAATAATAAATAAAGGAAATAGAAAAGGTTAAAAAGAATAACCATGTATTATTATTTTTTTCCCATTTTATTTTCATAGCATAGTAAAAAAATAGAAGCATACTACATTTATTCAAAGAAAGTGAAAAATTAATATATCAACTATGCGATTAGTTATTTGCAACAGTTGCTTTAAAAGTGTTTACATTAGCTAAAATATTATTTAAAACAGCCAGAGAATATTTTTGATAATGGCAAAATCAATTTATGCATTAAAAGTGTACATGTATTCTTATAGCTATTACCAACAAGCTGAATAAAATGAGTTGAAGATGTTACGAGTTTGCATCAGGGCTCGGGTTGCATCTTCTCGCATTCATCTCGTATTGATTGGAAAAGGATAGAGGACAGATATCTCTCACCAAAGCTTGGGAACACAACCTAACCAGCGAAGAAACAACGGTCATATAATTTTGTCCAGTTTTGTGCAGAACTCAAGAAAAAATTCGAAATAAAAAAAGGCCAAAAAAAAAAAAAAAACAAACAAAATCAATACAATAGAAATAACAAAAGATTACAATGCAATATCAATAAAGATGCATAAAACTATTATAGAATAGGCGACTGAGAAGGGAATTTAATATTTCCCTAACATATATTTCAAGCATGATAAGTTGAGGTATTTTTATTCTCTCATTAGTACTTGTCTTTTAATAGCTATATTATTGTGATCACAAAGTTATTAGTTTAGTTTTATTTTCCAAAAACGTCTATAAAAAAAGAACAAATTGTGAGCAGTGTCATACCGCAATAAGTTTGCCAGCATTTTCTTGTCTACTTGCAACCTTTATTGCTGCAGCTGCTGCTGCTCCAGAAGAAATTCCAACCTGAAGAGCATCCAAAATACTAAGGATGGCATACTGAATGAATTTGATCGCAAGTTCATTGCAAGATGGAGCATCTCAAAAATAAAAATACTTTGATATCTCATCTAATGTTTTTGGTGGCGCATACACTGAATGCATTCCTATTGTTTATGGTAAAATAATAATAAATCATATATTTATGAAAAACATAAAATTCATAGAATACCACCGTCTTCCTACATTAATCCGGCAATGAATGAATTACATGATGCTCATATCACAATCCTCACAACAGAGGAACCTCGATATTTAAAATTAGGTTTCAAATTTGATGTGAGTGTAAAATTTATGTTTACTTCATCTTTTTCAATAATTTAGGGACTTTAGGTCTGATCAACTTCTAGTTGGAACATTATCATTCTATGAATGCATTAACTAGGAAAAATTCAATAGCAGTATGAACCACGTTCCAATGAATTTAATTCTCTTTAGAAAATATTCAGGAGTTACATCAACTATTTTTAGAAAGTTGAAATAGAAATCATTGGTAGTTGACCTGATCAATGCCAAGGTCAGACATTTTTTAGAAGAAAGAATATACAAAACCCAAGTATGAACAATAGGTGCCCAATCTTCATTATATCTTCTACTTTTCATCTTCACACAACTTTCATACTTCAGTCTATGATATTAATGGATATGCAGACCCAAGTATGAACAATAGGTACCAAATCTTCATTATCTTTTCTACTTTTCATCTTCACGTAGCTTTCATACTTCAGTCTATGATATTAACGTTTCTGCATACTTTTATAAAAAAGAAGAGTTGATTTGGAGCATGAAATTAATTATGGCATAAGTAGCTCCAATTCTTCATATTTATATAAAGTAATATCGTAAATTGACTCCTACAGTCAGCTATGGGGAAATTTGAGGCAACCACTCCCATCCATCGGAAGAAATAGGTGCCTACACTTTTTTTTTTTTTGAAGGTTAACTACCATGCTTCCCAAACCTCAGAATCTAGAGAAATCTATCACAACAATTAACAAGAATGTCAGTTGCTAGAAGATGAATATAATATGCTTGACCTGGGAGCATGACAATATTGAAGGATAATTGATATAATTGCAAAATAGTTGCATGAATTCAGGGAATTAAACATAATCGACAAAAATTAATGAAAGAGTTCCATGAATTCAGAGGATTAAACATAATCAACAACAATTAAGAAAGAGTTCATGAATTCAATAAACAGAACACCATAGGAAGCATAACTGACTAGTACCGAAATGCAGGTAAGCTCATAAAGCATTTGCACCCAGAAGAAATTTGGAATATCTTTACACCAAATAATCAATTTGAAACATGCCCCACATGCAGGTTATTTTTCCAAAAACTGGAAGTATTAAGACGACAGGCAAGTCTTAAAAACTAGGTTTTCTTCTTCAGTAAATTTGACAAGAAGATAATATCACACAATGTGACATGAGTTACAAGTAATACAGCATTTAAACATCATATATTTAAGGTGATTGTCATAAGTTAATGAGAAACTATGAACATAACAGCTGACAACAAACTTTAGAACTAAAAGTCATAAAGAGGGTATAGATACCAGCAATCCTTCTTCGAGAGCCAACTGTTTTGCAGTTTCAACAGATTCATTGCTTGATATCTGCAGCAAAATAAGCAGAAGATGATGAAAAGTGAACTAGGAGAGTGGTTCAGAATGTGTAAGCATGTATAGAAAAAAAAAACTCTCATGTCATTCATACAATGCAGATTGCAGTGAGTTCCCCCACACAGATCATAAATGAAGGTGAAACCATTTATCTATCTTATTGCATCATCAATGGTTTAATCTGCAGAAGCAAATTTAAAAAAATAAAGCAGTCTAATTAGATTACATTGTGCAAAACCTTGTTAACATTTATGTAAATCTATGTCATCAAATTTCACCATATATAACATAAAATGCAAAGTCTTCTCCTCAGGAAACTGTACCTTAGTTGACACAATTTAAGTTGCATATAAAATTGTCATGGCTTACAGATGCAGGTGTTGCCACTACATACTGAATAGTCAGACCTATTGATTTGGCACATTGTTCAACACCTGGAGACACATAAAGATTAGGTTCCAATAGGCAAAGGAATTGACAATGGCATTCCAAGTTAACTCAACAATCCAGGGTGTGAATACAGAGGAAAGTAGGAAAAGGATAGAGTACAGCAATATTGAACTAACCATATGTTCAGACAGACCTGACAAAGAATGAAGGTTTGAGAGGAACAATTTAAACTTTATTTTTAGTAAAGTTTTAAAAGGCTAAATTTTTTTAGACTATTGACAAGAGAAATAGAACTTGAAAAGAGAAGTGGTCAGAAACGTAATTGAATAGGATACAAGCTTGAAAGTTTGTACTATGTAGATGCACTATTAGCAAATGAAGAAGACTTTATCCATCAAATGCAATGAGAAGATGACTAGTGAATAATTCAATCATCAATAACACAATCAAACTGACAAAGCAAATAATTTTCACAAGCTCATACCTCTAAAATCTCATCTACTACTTCAAGGTCCAAATTCCTGGGTACAAAACCTGCTCCAATTCCTTGAATCTTGTGCGGACCTACATGTGAAGAGTTTTGTTTAATGGGATAAAAGCATGTTGAAGCACAATAACAAACACCATATAATGGCAGTTCATACCAGGCTTCCCCCCTGAAAGAATGTTGCTTTCAGCAGGCTCAATGCCAATGACCTGAAGAAGTGATGGAAGAATAGTAAGACTGAAATTCAGCAAATTATAAAAAAAAAGGAAAAAATGGTAATGATCAGGAGAAGAATCCTAAGGAAGAACCTTAATGTTAGGATTCTTTTCCTTTAAATAACGGCCAACACCAGAAATAGTTCCACCTGTGCCAATTCCAGCAATAAAAATCTCAACCTTCCCTCTAGTATCTTCCCAGATTTCAGGACCAGTAGTCTCATAGTGTATCTGCATTAAGAGTATAGAGAAATGAAATAAAAGAGCACTGGTAATAGAACAAGAAAACTTGGAAGAATTATGTTGGTAGAATGTCACCTTTGGATTTGCAGGATTGTCAAACTGTTGAAGCATGTACGCACCAGGTGTTTTCTTCAAGATTTCTTCTGCCTTTTGAACTGCTCCCTTCATGCCTTTGGCAGAATCGGTAAGGACAAGTTCTGCTCCAAAAGCTTTAAGTAGAATTCGTCTTTCAATGCTCATAGAGGCAGGCATAGTCAAAATCAGTTTGTAGCCTTTGGCAGCAGCAATAAATGCAAGACCAATCCCCGTATTACCACTTGTTGGTTCCACCAATATACTCTTTAGAAACATCAGTAAATAAGCTTCTAGTAAGTAATTATGGTAATGAAATTGAAGATTTATATAATAAACAACAATAAGATCCTATAATAAAACCTCAAAAAGGGCAAAAGAGCAAATATTTAAATAAAAACTGACACCATTATTGAAGCATTTACTATGACTTAAAGCCGCCAAGAAACTCAGTTTTTCAGACATAACCAAAGTTTCAACAATTAAATTTTAAATTTGATTGTTAAATTAACTTAGCTAAATAATTGCTGCTGTACTCATGTATATGATTAGTTGCTTTTTTGCCAATACAATGGATGTTTTAGTTCCAGTTTTTTGAGTTTTCACTTTTACATTTTTTTCATAGTATTTATTTCTTTCTTTCAGGAAGATCAAACATTTTTTCTGTAAATTTTTTTTTAAAAAAAATATCGTACAAAGGTGTCATAAATCTGTAGATAAATATTTACTTTTATTTTTTTTCCTTTTTGATTTTTCAATTTTTTTTTCAGGGAAATGAAAACTGAAAATAGAAAATTTTCACAAACTAAATGATTTATTACATCTCCTTGTTCAATGCTCAATATCTACTCCTGTTAAGACAAATAGTCAGTGTTATCTAATTCTGGATCTAATTACATATTTAACTAGCTTTACATTGTAAAATATGTCACAACTCCCAACAAGAAAACAATTAAGCATGTACCAATGTTAAATTTGAGTTGGCTTTACTAATCTTTCTTCAACATCAACACCTGCTAATAGGAACTGCCAATGTTATTGAATGACCCTCAAATCATCCTCATATATGTACTGTGTTGCCAATAGACAAAGAATCTATTTTCAAAGTTCATTCGATTTGTTGTACAAGTGCACAAAAATCAAATCAAGTTTTCAGTCAACTAATGGTCAATGTCCTTGCCATATGGCGCTGCATGTCAAGGACATAAATAAAAGGAATTTTGTGTCAGATTCTCAGCCTACACATCAGGTTTTCACCATGTAAATGTCACAGGTGGAGGCATTAGGAGTAAATCAAATGGAAAATAAAAGAAAATGAAATTCTCTTTATAATAGAATATTTGTACCATCAACATGTTGGAAATGTAGCATCCGCCTAGCTGCTATGTGGATGCCACATGGTGTTGACCATTACATAATATAACGGAATCTAGCTTGAGCAGTAAGCTGAAGGCAACTCTCTTAGGAAGGAACTAAGATTTTGAAAGCTTAAGGGCATTTTGCAAAGAAAAAAACTTATGTGAACAAAGTGAAATTATCCCCTATACATTTTATGATATATTGATATGGAAAAATGGAAGGAAACAATAAAAGTGAAAAAAGCCATTTGATTGCCTTTCCAGGTGTAATGAGCCCTTTTTGTTCAGCATCAGCTATCATACTGTGACCTATCCTGAAAAGACGGAGCAAATGTATTATATATCCTTGTATAGTTTCTCATTAACAGTTAAAACAACGTACCTATCTTTAACACTGCAGCATGGTTCCATTATCTCAAGTTTGACAGCAATGTTTGCAACACACCCTTTTATGATATTGTTCAGATACACCATTGGTGTCTTACCTATAAGCTGTAAGAAAGCAGCCAATTATAATGCTGGATGCCTAGATAGATTTAAATTTTAATTAATGGTTTGCAAAAGAAAGCAATAAAACATAGTCATATAAAAACAAGCAGCATAAACATACATTTCAGACAGCATAACTCTGCGATTATCAAATAGAGATGAATGTGATTACAGATTACTACACTTTTGAATCATTTGGCTTAATTTAATAGTGTCTCCTTTATTTAACCAGTTAAAATAGCTCTCTTATGGTATTGCAAGAAGCGATGCCTAAACGAGATCTCCAAAAGAATACAGTTATATCAAACAACTTAACTGATGCAAAGTGGAAACTAGAATACAATAGTTCACAAGTGATATCAGCATCTTTCAAGCATTCCTGTGAAAAGAGCTACTAGGCTCCAAAATTACTAACCTAAACAATATTGAAAAATAGTCATAAATATATATCGTCTAACATTTGAAAAAATTAATAAAAAAGTATTGTAGAAAATCTCAACCTAGATATATGTTCAGTTCTCAAATTGATTTATACTAGAATGATAAGTTTTACAGACACGTAAGCATTCATATCAAGCCATAGGTGAAAATTTTAAAAGAAAACGCTATTTTACGGTTCCATCTCAAAGACCTTATCCAAAAAGGATAAATCTCGAAGTACCTGTGTCACATCTTCGGCTATGTTGAGACCCTCGATCTCCGTCTGCGGCTTCACGGATACAGCTTCGCAGACGAAGAGGCGACGAGGGGGGTTGGACGGAGCGACTGCAATCTTCCTCCTCCTCCTCCTCCTCCTCCAGCCCGATACAGAGTTGCTGAAGCGAGATCGGGCCGCGAAGAAGGTGGGCGAGGAAAGTAAACGGGGATCGTATGCGGTCCGTGACTGAGAGGCGAACGACGACGGGATGGGGCTGGAGAGCGACGCCATGGAGGAGGCGTGGGAGAAAAGTCAAAGGGCGGAGCCCGAAGAGAAGTGAAACAAACTCACGCCCAGTCGCTCGCAGTAGATTTTTGTAACAATAATAATTAATTAATTATCTTTGTGAAAAGACAAATATGAAAATAAATTGTTAACACGTGAAATAAAATAAATGAATAGGTGATAGAAAAAAAAAAGTGACTGTGCTGGCCGTTCGAGCAAGCCCTAGGAGCTAATGAATAAGTGATAGAAAGACCTATATCATATTGTAATGTAATAGAATGTATAATAGAATGGAACATGTAATGTAATGTAATAGTATTAATATTACGTTAAGGCTTATAATGTAATATTTAATTACAAGAGTGATTATATTACTTTGTTTGATATTCATTTTTATTGTACATTATCGATCGTGCGATGGACTAGCGACCTATGGCGAGCTAGTGATCGATGGTGGCGGCCAGCAGTTTTTAGTCGTTAACCATTAATATTGACTTGTGTTGACCAAATCTTTATTATATATGGATTTTGGATTTTAGTCTGCAAATTCAGATTATAAGTATTTTTTATATTTTATAATCTAGATTATGTATTAAAATCATATTAAACAATTGAATCTATCCTCTAATATAATCTAGATTATATTACAAGGTAAATTATAAAGATAACAAACGCAGTTTTACCCTTTTCTCCCACTAATTGAGCAGGTGAGCAAGACACAATTAATGGTTGGGCACTAATTGAGTTAAGTACATTTAATAATTATTGTGACGAATATTTATTATTATTTAATAATTTTAATCTTGGACATAAATCGGATAAATTTAGAGTACATCTTATAGATATTTAGATAGGCTTCCTCGGACGACCAGTATAACCATGTTAAAGTTTAAAAAGGTAAGAAGTTAATTCCTAAATTTCACTGTTAGGGTATCGATAACTCTATATTTTTTGTACTGACCGTCTTAGATTCTTAATTTATCTCTCTCTACATGT